>SJYO01016970.1:16812659-16950600 GCA_006410555.1 Capra ibex
CTGACCTTACCCACTTAAATTGAGTCTACTGGTAATATAGATGATGACACCCGTCCTTCGGGAATCTTCTTCACCTCATCGGTAGTATCAGGTGTTTTCTCAGGCTTTACGTCATGAACCTACGTTAGAGTTTTTGCTGTCTTACTAGAGACAAACAAAGGTTCCGTTTGGTAAGTTATAGTGTCATTAGGTTCGGATACGACGTTGGTCATTGTGACTTCTTCGACTTCAACTTGCCAAAATACTTCTTGATGTTCTGGAGGAGCTTGATTGTTGTTTTTTTCTACAGGAAAAGTAATAACCCCTGACCTTACGTTTTCATCCTTCAGTTCTTTATGGACCTCATTGTCCCTTTAAACCGGAACCTCATGTTTTACTTCGTCCCGTTTACGTGACCAGTATCGTTTGTGGAAGAAGGATGTTGTGTTCTCTTCTGAGATGTGTACCTGTAGTGGTCTACCAGTTGTGGCTTTAGTCTGACTAATATAAGAAACGTCGGTTTCTACCTCTTCGAGATATGTCAGTCGTTTTTGTTCTGACCCTCGACTGACACCGAGTGTAGTACTTGAGGAATAACGGTTTAAGTCTGAATTTAACTCTTTCATCCCTTTTGGTAATCTGGTAAGTCCATACTGGATTTAGTTTAGGGAATACTAATATGTCACTTTGACTCTTTATCTAAATTCCCTGCTCTAGACTATCTGTCTAACGGACTACTTGATACCTTACTCCAAGTACTGTAACATATCCTCTGTCCCTAGTTCTGGTACGGGTACCTTTTCTTTACGTTTTTTCGTTTGACCGACAGACCCCTCCGGAATGTTTATTGACACTTTTCTTCTCTTCACTTTTCGTTTCCTCTTTTCCTTTCTATATTCGTAAACTTACGTCTCAAGGTCTCTTATCGTTCCTCTCTATTCTTTCGGAAGGAGTCGTTAGTCACGTTTCTTTATCTCCTTTTGTTGTCTTACCCTTTCAGATCTCTAGAGAAGTTCTTTTAATCTCTATGGTTCCCTTGTAAAGGACGTTTCTACCCGAGCTATTTCCTGTCTTTACCATACCTGAATTGTCTTCGTCTTATATAATTCTTCTCCACCGGTTCTTATGTGTCTTGACATGTTTTTCGAAGTGTTGGGTCTATTAGTGCTTCCATACTAGTGAGTGGATCTCGGTCTGTAGGACCTTACACTTCAGTTCACCCGGAATCTTTCGTAGTGATGTTTGTTTCGATCACCTCGACTACGTTAAGATCAACTCGAGAAAGTTTAGGACCTTCTACTACGACACTTTCACGACGTGAGTTATACGGTCGTTTAAACCTTTTGAGTCGTGACCGGTGTCCTGACCTTTTCCAGTCAAAAGTAAGGTTAGGGTTTCTTTCCGTTATGGTTTCTTACGAGTTTGATGGTGTGTTAACGTGTGTAGAGTGTGCGATCATTTTAATACGAGTTTTAAGAGGTTCGGTCCGAAGTCGTCATGTACTTGGCACTTGAAGGTCTACAAGTTCGACTAAAATCTTTTCCGTCTCCTTGGTCTCTAGTTTAACGGTTGTAGACGATATAGTGACTTTTTCGTTCTCTCAAGGTCTTTTTGTGGATAAAAACAAAATAACTGATACGGTTGCGAAAACTGACACACCTAGTGGTCTGGGGACTGGCCGGAGAACTCTTTGGATATACGTCCAGTTCTTCGTTGTCAATCTTGACCTGTACATTTTGTCTGACCAAGGTTTGTCCTTTTCCTCATGTAGTTCCGACATATAACAGTGGACGAATAAATTGAATATACGTCTCATGTAGTACTTTTTACGACCCGACCTTCTTCGTGTTCGACCTTAGTTCTAACGGCCCTTTTTATAGTTATTGGAGTCTATACGTCTACTGTGGTGAGAATACCGTCTTTCACTTCTCCTCGATTTTTCGGACAACTACTTTCACTTTCTCCTCTCACTTTTTCAACCGAATTTCGAGTTGTAAGTCTTTTACTTCTAGTACCGTAGACCAGGGGAGTGAAGTACCGTTTATCTACCCCTTTGTCACCTATGTCACAGTCTGAAAATAAAACCCCCCGAAATTTTAGTGACGTCTACCACTGACGTCGGTACTTTAATTTTCTGCGAATGAGGAACCTTCTTTTCAATACTGGTTAGATCTATCATATAAGTTTTCGTCTCTGTAATGAAACGGTTGTTTCCAGGCCGATCAGTTCCGATACCAAAAAGGTCACCAGTACATACCTACACTCTCAACCTGACACTCCTTTCGACTCGCGGTTTCTTAACTACGAAAACTTGACACTACAACCTCTTCTGAGAACTCTCAGGGAACCTGACGTTCCTCTAGGTTGGTCAGGTAAGATTTCCTCTAGTCAGGACCCACAAGAAACCTTTCTAACTACGATTTCGACTTTGAGGTTATGAAACCGGTGGAGGACGCTTCTCAACTGAGTAACCTTTTCTGAGACTACGTTCCTCCCTAACCCCCGTCCTCCTCTTCCCCTACTGTTTACTACTCTACCGACCTAGTGTAGTGGCTTAGCTACCTACACTTAAACTCACTTGAGGTCCTCGACCACTACCTCTTCCTCCGGACCGTACGACGTTAAGTACCCTAGTGTTTCTCAGCCTGTGCTGACTCGCTGACTTGACATGACTTTCACTGTTTTAGACTGAAGATTAAATCACATAGAACACCTCCATCCGAAACTTCGATAATATTTTTAGGTTTGTTTGTTAATTTGTAATGAACGACGACGACGACGACGATTCAGGGAAGTCAGTACAGGCTGAGACACACTGGGGTATCTGCCGTCGTATTCGGTCACTGATTTATAGGTTTTTAATATTAATTTGTAAAAATTTTAATTTTGAATTCATGAAGTACTACAATTTCCGATAGACCGAGGGAATCGGTATCCAAAGAAAAGTCACCATCTATTTTACGGGAAAGGGTAGGGAAGGGGTTGGTAAGTGTGACGTGGTCGGTACTACCTAACAGACGACGAGAAGTCGTAGTTGTTTGTATAAAGACGAAACTCGGAGACAAAAAACGAACACTAGAGACGACTCTACGAGAAGGAAGTCCCCCACAACCGACCGTGAAGTAAAGAAAGTCTAGAGAAGAGGCACAGTGGGAGTGTCTCCGGTCTTTTATGAAGGGGTTTGTCATGGGGAATGTAAAAGTAAAGAAAGAGACCGAAATAGTAGTGTCACCGGTGTCATCAAAGTGTCTCGCATATATTTATACCTTTTAAATAAACTAACACCACCCACGAGGGAACCGTCTTACTCTTGTTTTGAGAGACGAAAGAGTAATAAAAACAAAACGGGTTGGGGGCTAACGGATCATTTATTCGGTGTAGAAGATTTTTGTCATCCACAAGTCGTTCATCGGTAACTTACTTACTTATTCCCTTACTTTCGTTGCACCTACCGAATAGGAAGAGAACCTTTACTATAGGGTTTCAATCATAGTTTACATCTCAGACAAATTACGAAATACTAACTACTGATACTAAACGTGGTTATATCTTAGATTTAATTTTACAAATTAAAAATTTTTTCCTCTTTTTAGAAAATTTTCATTTTCCTTTCATTCGGTACTACTTTATGGTGCCACGTGGTTCATCTTACCGATTTTAAACTTTTGTTTTGACTGTTATGGTCGATGATTGTTCCTACGTTCTCGTCGGACTGGAGACTACTACCCTTACTTTTACCGTTTAAGTGAATTCTTCTGCCAAGTAGTCAGAGAATGACTCAATGTAGTAACGGATGATTAGAGTAAGAGTTCGTTTTGTTTTTGAATTTAAGTCTGTTTTGGACATGCATATATTAATATCGTCAACATAAGTATAAACCCGAAGGGACCATCGAATGGGGGTTTATCTATGATGAGTTTATCCGTTGGGTGAGGTCACAAGAACGGACCTCTTAGGGTCCCTGTCCCCTCGGACCACCCGACGGCAGATACTCCAGTTTGTCTCAGCCTGTGCTGACTTCGATGAATCGTCGTCGTCGTCGTTTATAAGAATTATACCGTTTATCTATAAAAACTTTTATACGTATGTAGGTTTTTTCCCTTAGGACGACCGTTATTTTCTTTTAATTATGTGTGTTGATACATCTATTTAGAATTTGTGTAATACGAGTCACCTTTTTTTTTTTTTGTCCAGTCTTTTTCCGTTGTTTGATGTAATAAGGTGTGTATGTTGTAAAATCTTTTCCGTTTAAAATCTCATCTATAGTTTAGTCTGACGGTCTTAAACCCTAAACCCACCGGAAAGCTGATTTTCCTCGTCTGCACTTAAAACTCCCACTACTTGGACTTATCAACAAGATGTAAAACTAACTCTACCACCAATATGTTGATACACCAAAGAAGTTTTAAGTATCTTGAAATGTGTTTTACCACGTAAAATATCCCTACACAATAGAGATACTTATTTTACAATAGGTGTTATCTCTATGGTGACAAATAACGTCTCGTTTATATAATCATAAATCACTCATCTATGGAAGTAAGAAGGGATTGTAGTAAAAGTAGTTGAGAAACCCTAGAAAAAGAAAAACCTAAGTGACACGTCGTACACCCTAGGATCAAGGACTGTCCCTAGTTTGGGAGTGAAGGATGTAACCTTCGACCTCAGAATTGGTGACCTAGCGGTCCCTACAGGGTTGAGAACCGGAGAGTGAGTCAAGTCAAGTCAACGAGTCAGCACAGACTGAGAAACGCTGGGGTACTTAGTGTCGTGCGCTCCGGAGGGACAGGTAGTGGTAGAGGGACTCGAGTGAGTCTGAGTGCAGGTAGCTCAGACGCTACGGTAGGTCGGTAGAGTAGGAGACAGCAGGGGAAGAGGAGGAAGGGGGTTAGGGAGGGTCGTAGTCTCAGAAAAGGTTACTCAGTTGAGANACTCAGTTTTATTTCCTCCTTTCAAACCTTTTCCCCAATTTCTCCTGATCTTTCAGTCTGTGCTCGTAGTCTCCCCTAGTCTCTCAATACTTTAGATTGAATTTAAGACTTCTAGGGTCCTTTCAACTAAACACGAAACTAAGGACAAGTCCTAAAACTTTCCATACACAGTATCTACACAGGAGTGGTACTCACGTACCCCCCTCCGTTGTCTTTATCTGGGTCCCTTTTGTGTCTATGGTTTTAATCGGTTGTTCCTGAAATTGTGTGGGTGATGGTTATTCAAGTTCTTAAATTTCCAATTTTTTTTTTCTTAAATTTCCATTTCTGACTGTACTGTTCACTGGAACACCTACTAAAGTCATCTATTGATCTTTGATAACCTATTTTGTTACATTTCGGCTCTTGACCTTTTATGTCATAAGCTTTACTTATTAAGTGACGCACTTAAAAATCGTATTACCAGTGATGTCTCCCGTTCTAACTACTTGAACTTTTACTCCGTCATCTTTGATGTTTAACTTTGTGTCTTTTCCTTTCGACTTTTTATAGTTACCTCGGAGTTACTACTATGGTTCATCAGGCTATATGAACGATAATCTTAGTACTTTTCTCTCCTTTCTTTTGCCCCACTATATCACTTTATATAAACTCCTTATGTTACTATATTATATCAAGTCAAGTCAAGTCAAGTCAGTGAGTCAGCACAGGCTGAGAAACGCTGGGGTACTTAACGTCGTGCGGTCCGGAGGGCCAGGTAGTGGTAGAGGGTCTCAAGTTAGTCTGAGTGCAGGTAGCTCAGACACTACGGTAGGTCGGTAGAGTAGGAGACAGCAGGGGAAGAGGAGGACGGGGGTTAGGGAGGGTCGTAGTCTCAAAAAAGGTTACTCAGTTGAGAAGCGTACCCCACCGGTTTCATGACCTCAAAGTCGAAATCGTAGTAAGGAAGGTTTCTTAGGGTCCCAACTAGCGGAAATCTTACCTGACCAACCTAGAGGAACGTCAGGTTCCCTGAGAGTTCTCAGAAGAGGTTGTGGTGTCAAGTTTTCGTAGTTAAGAAGTCACGAGTCGGAAGAAGTATCAGGTTGAGAGTGTAGGTATGTACTGGTGACCTTTTTGGTATCGGAACTGATCTACTTGGAATCAGTCGTTTCATTACAGAGACGAAAACTTACACGATAGATCCAACCAGTATTTAAAAGAAGGTTCCTCATTTGTAGCAAATTAAAGTACCGACGTCAGTGGTAGACGTCACTAAAACCTCGGGTTTTTTTATTTCGGACTGTGACAAAGGTGACAAAGGGGTAGATAAAGGGTACTTCACTACCCTGGCCTACGGTACTAGAAGTAAAAGACTTACAACTCGAAATTCGGTTGAAAAAGTGAGAGGAGAAAGTGAAAGTAGTTCTCCGAAAAATCAAGGAGAAGTGAAAGACGGTATTCCCACCACAGTAGNATAGACTCCAATAACAATAAAGAGGGTCGTTAGAACTAAGGTCGAACACAAAGAAGGTCAGGTCACAAAGAGTACTACATGAGACGTATATTCACTTTATTCGTCCCACTGTCATATGTCGGNGAAACCGTAACGGAAAGAAGCCCTAACCTTACTTTTGACTGGAAAAGGTCAGGACACCGGTGACGACTCAAAAGGTTTAAACGACCGTATAACTCACGTCGTGAAAGTGTCGTAGTAAAAAGTCCTAAACGTTGTCGAGTTGACCTTAAGGTAGTGGAGGTGATCGAAACAATCATCACTACGAAAGATTCCGGGTGAACTGAAGTGTAAGGTTCTACAGACCGAGATCTAATCACTAGTGTAGTAGTAATAATAGACCCAGCACTTCTAGAAATACGTTTAGATTAATTGGACGAGTGAAATGTTAGAGAAACACAGTCCTTTTAAATTAACTCAAAGGATCTTTTTCCGATCTTGACGTCATCCCCAGACCTCTCAGAAGAGACTCCTCATGAGTCCTGAGAGGATTACCCGAACAAACCGAAGGAAATAGAATAACGAGGAGAGAGATAAAGAAAGGAATAGAGGTCCTGTGTAGGTACCTTTTACACATGGTGTAAACTTTCCTACTAAAAAGAAATTTGTCACAAAGGTTTAGAAAAGGTGTAATACTATGTATAAAAATTTTATAAAGAAACCTCGAAGTCATTCGTCGTCTACCAGTTCCCACGAACGGGATCTTACCGGTTGGTCCGTGACAGGTCGGAAGTCTGTCGACTCACGTAGTCACAGAGTTTCAGGGTCGTGAAGAGTCGAAAAGACTCGGGTGAACAAACCCCTACCCTCCCTCTTATTCAGACAACGACTTCTGCTTACTCAAGTAACAAGACTACTACAATAAGTCAATTACACTTCGTGTTAAGGCAGTAATTAACACTATGGACACCAACGACAACAACAAATCAGTGAATCAGCACAAGTTGAGAGAACGTTGGGGCCCTGACATCGGATGGTCCGAGGAGACAGGTACCCTAAAGGGTCCGTTCTTATGACCTCACCCAACGGTAAAGGAAGAGGTCCCCTAGAAGAGTTGGGTCCCTAGTTTGGACACAGAGGACGTAACCGTCCGTCCAAGAAAGGGTGGATTCTTCCAAGACTCGACCCAAGACCCTTCGGGGTTAGTACTATGTATGTAATCCGTTTATGTCATAAAACCACACACTTTAAAAG
Source organism: Capra ibex (assembly GCA_006410555.1). Classification (NCBI taxonomy): domain Eukaryota; kingdom Metazoa; phylum Chordata; class Mammalia; order Artiodactyla; family Bovidae; genus Capra; species Capra ibex. The sequence continues at coordinate 16,820,259 of SJYO01016970.1, forward strand.
AGAAAATTCTCGGAACTACAACGAAATACAGTGCTATGAATGTTAATAGTCCTTTTTTTTAACTGTCATAAACTATCATATCTTGATCTTTACACTGATTTGAATTTAACGACAGAAGAGGTTAAATTAATGAAAAGAATTAAAATTTCGTAACGAGTCATTATAAATCTCGACACAAGTCCAATGGTTCTTAGGTAGGTACAAGTCCACGTACCTAAGGTATAGTTAAGATTTGAGGACGTTGAACCAAAAGACAAATTTTTACCTTTTAGCGACATGTCCTTTCGTCTTACTAGAAAGAAGTAACAAATCCTGTGTTACTTTAAAATTCTCTTTTACACAGTAATAATAAAGTTTGAACACTTACGTGTCGTACAAACAGTAATCGAGAAGTAGACCTTATTGACTTGGACGTCGATTTTTATCGTCTATTTATTTACTCGGTACCTTAGGGACCACTCAAAAAGAAAAAGGGATGGGGGTAGTCTTTCATTGAGAGATGTCCCTCTAATATACGTATTTCGAAATTTTAGTCATGTGAGAGTTTGTGCATAAGAAGAAAGTTCGTAAGAAGAAAAAAAGATTACTAAACAGATTTGGTAATGTGGTTTTCGAAAAGTGTCCAGTTTTAACGAATTGTATACTACGATTTACCAAATGACTACGGACGTAAAAATAAGAGAAACGAATAAACGAAGAATTATATAAACCCTTAACCTTCTCGTCTTCCTTACTTCCCTCTTCTCTCCGTCTCTTAATGACAACAAGGTCTCTTCCCGCGAAGTCCAGTGTACTAAAGTAACACATGTTTCCTGTTTGACTCGGACCCTCGACCACCCATTGGACTGGCGTGTCTGTCATCCCGGTCTTGATCCTGAGTTTGGAAGACTGGTGGGTCTTGTCCAGGAACTCCCTCTCTACCTATTTACGTATCTGTATATAAACCATCTTGACCTTCTACTCTTTAATACATTGAAATGATAGAACGTCACCTCGCTAGACAATACCCCCGAAACCCTGGTCTCTCTGAGCAAGTGTCTCACACTTCTTTTTTCATATTTAGGGAACTTCAGACCCGTTTCTCTTATTATTAAAAATATTCTCGACTACAAATAACTACGTAAACTTGAAACCACAACCTCTTGTGAGAACTCTCAGGGAACCTGACGTTCCTCTAGGTTGGTCAGGTGGGATCTCCTCTAGTCAGGATGTATAAGTAACCTTCCTGATTACGACTTCGACTTTGAGGTTTTGAAACCCTCAACCACCACCTGTCCTTCCGGACCGTACGACGTCAGGTACCTCAGTGTTTCTCAGCCTGTGTTGACTCACTGACTTACCTTGACTACAAGTAACTTGTGAACGATATACGGTTCTTGATAAAATTCGTGTACAGTGTACTTCACTTCACTTCACTTCAGCGAGTCAACACAGGTTGAGAAACACTGGGGCACCTGACATCGGGCGGTCCGAGGAGACAGGGACCCTAAGAGGTCCGTTCTTATGACCTCACCCAACGGTAAACGAAGAGGTCCCGTAGAAGGACTGGCTCCCTAGTTTGGATACAGAGGACGTAACGTCCGTCTACGAAATTGGAGACTCGGTGGTGCAGTATTCAGATCCACAAATTAAGTCTATTATTGATTTTCGTTCTAGGTTACGACATTTCTCGCTATAACGTATCCTTGGACCTTACAGTCCAGGTACTTAGTTCCGTTTAACCTTCACCAGTTTCCTCTAGCGTTCCCACTTGCAGCTGTAATATCCTTAGTCACTTGATTTTACCTGACCTTACCCACTTTAATTGAGTCTACTGGTAATGTAGATGATGCCGCCCGTCCTTAGGGAGTTCTTTACCTCATCGGTAGTACCAGTTGTTTTCTCAGACTTTACGTCATGAACCTACGTCAGAGTTTTTGCTGTCTTACTAGAGACAAACAAAGGTTCTGTTTGGTAAGTTATATTGTCATTAGGTTCAGATACGGGGTTGGTCATTGCGACTTCTTCGACTTCAACTTGCCAAAATACTTCTGGATGTTCTGGAAAATCTTGATTGTGGCTTTTTTCTATAGGAAAAGTAATATCCCCTGACCTTACGATTGCATCCTTCAGTTTTTTGTGGACCTCATTTTCCGTTGAAACCGGAACCTTCCGTCTGACTTCGTCCCGTTTCCGATTATCTCAAAACGGTTCTTTTACATGACCAGTATCATTTGTGGGAGAAGGTTGTTGTGTTCTCTTCTGAGATGTGTACCTGTAGTGGTCTACCAGTTGTGGCTTTAGTCTAACTAATATAAGAAACGTCGGTTTCTACCTCTTCGAGATATGTCAGTTGTTTTTGTTCTGGTCCTCGACTGACACCGAGTCTAGTACTTGAGGAATGATGGTTTAAGTCTGAGTTTAACTTCTTTCATCCCTTTCGGTGATCTGGTAAGTCCATACTGGAGTTAGTTTAGGGAATACTAATATGTCACCTTCACTCTTTATCTAAATTCCCGGATCTAGACTATCTATCTCACGGACTACTTGATACCTTACTCCAAGTACTGTAACATGTCCTCTGTCCCTAGTTCTGGTACGGGTACCTTTTCTTTACGTTTTTTCGTTTGACCGACAGACCCCTCCGGAATGTTTATCGAGATTTTTCTTCTCTCCACTTTTCGTTCCCTCTTTTCCTTTCTATATTCGTAGACTTACGTCTCAAGGTTTCTTATCGTTCTTCTCCATTCTTTCGGAAGGAGTCGCTAGTTACGTTTCTTTATTTCCTTTTCTTGTCTTACCCTTTCTGATCTCTCGAGAAGTTCTTTTAATCTCTATGGTTCCCTTGTAAAGGACGTTTCTACCCGAGTTATTTCCTGTCTTTACCAGACCTGGATTGTCTTCGTCTTCCATAATTCTCCACCGTTCTTATGTACCTTCTTGACATGTTCTTTCTAGAAGTGCTGGGTCTATGAGTACTACTACACTAGTGATTAGATCTCGGTCTGTAGGACCTTACACTTCAGTTCACCCGGAATCTTTCGTAGTGATGTTAGTTTCGATCACCTCCACTACCTTAAGGTCAACTCGACAAAGTTTAGGACTTTCTACTACGACACTTTCACGACGTGAGTTATACGGTCGGTTAAACCTTTTGAGTCGTCACCGGTGTCCTGACCTTTTCCAATCAAAAGTAAGGTTAGGGTTTCTTTCCGTTACGATTTCTTACGAGTTTGCTGGCGTGTTAACGTGAGTAGAGTGTACGATCATTTCATTACGAGTTTTAATAGGTTCGGTCCCAAATCGTTATGCACTTGGCACTTGGAGGTCTACAAGTTCGACCAAAATCTTTTCCGTCTCCTTGGTCTCTAGTTTAACGGTTGTAGACGACCTAGTACCTTTTTCGTTCTCTCAAGGTCTCTTTGTAGATAAAGACGAAATAACAGATACGGTTTCGGAAACTGACACACCTAGTGTTATTTGACACCTTTTAAGACTTTCTCTACCCTTATGGTCTGGTGAACTGGACGTAGAACTCTTTAGACATACGTCCAGTCCTTCGTTGTCAATCTTGACCTGTACCTTATTGTCTGACCAAGGTTTATCCTTTTCCTCATACGGTTCCGACATATAACAGTGGGACGAATAAATTGAAGATACGTCTCATGTAGTACTCTTTACAACCCGACCTTCTTCGTCTTCGACCTTAGTTCTAACGGTCCTCTTTATAGTTATTGGAGTCTATACGTCTACTGTGGGAAATACCGTCTTTCACTTCTCCTCGATTTTTCGGACAACTACTTTCACTTTCTCCTCTCACTTTTTCAACCGAATTTCGAGTTGTAAGTCTTTTGCTTCTAGTACCGTAGGTCAGGGTAGCGAAGTACCCTTTATCTACCCCTTTGTCACATTTGTCACAGTCTGAAATAAAAACCCCCGAGGTTTTAGTGATGTCTACCACTGACACTGGTACTTTAATTTTCTACGAATGAAGAACCTTCTTTTCAATACTGGTTGGATCTATCGTATAAGTTTTCGTATCTGTAATGAAACGGCTGATTCAAGGTAGATCAGTTTCGATACCAAAAAGGTCACTAGTACATACCTACACTCTCAACCTGACACTTCTTCCGACTCACGGCTTCTTAACTACGAAAACTTGACACCACAACCTCTTCTGAGAACTCTCAGGGAACTTGACGTTCCTCTATGTCGGTCAGGTAAGACTTCCTCTAGGTGGGACCCTATAGAAACTTTCCTTACTACGACTTCGACTTTGAGGTCATGAAACCGATGGAGTACGCTTCTCAACTGAGTAACCTTTTCTGAGACTACGACCCTCCCTGACTCCCGTCCTCCTCTTCCCCTACTGACTCCTACTCTACCGACCTACTGTAGTGACTGAGCTACCTCCATTCAGACTCACTTGAGGCCCTCAACCACTACCTGTCCCTCCGGACCGTAACACGCTAAGTACCCCAGCGTTTCTCAGCCTGTACTGACTCGCTGACTTGACTTGACTTAATTTCTTATATTTCATAATTTATTACTTATTGGAGATACATAGAGATTTATTTATCACTTTAAATTAACAAGTATTTTAGTTCATTCGATAAAAAATAAATACTACTTATTTTAAGTGTAAAATTTCAATGTGTCCCTTACTAATAAGAGTGTTCTCTGTAAGAGAAGTTTCATAAACAAGAGTTCGTTAACTTTCTACATCCAACGTAAAATCAACAAAAAATTTACGGACTATATAAAATGAAAAGTCTCGTCAAAATCCTAGTGTCGTTATACACTTTGACTTGAATGTGAAAAATCCAGTCTTCTAAACGATTTCTTTTAAACAGAAGTGTGTAGACTTTACAAAGGTTACATGATTAAAGTTTGTTTTTGTAGGTTAAAAGACAAAAGGACATACTTTCACTTTCACTTCAGCGAGTCAGAACAGACTGAGAAACGCTGGGGTACCTGACATCGGGAGGTCCGAGGAGACAGGTACCCTAAGAGGTCCGTTCTTATGACCTGACCCAACGGTAAAGGAAGAGGTCCCCTAGAAGGGTTTGGTCCCTAGTTTGGGTCCAGAGGGCGTAACCTCCGTCTGTGAAATTGGAGACTCGGTGGTCCCTTCGTGATAAAAGGAAACATGAAGTATAGTTTATCATTGTTACTCTTGGTACATAACTCTCGTACTACATGGTAGAACATGTGACGGCACAAACTGTGTGCAGTAGAGTGACTTATGGGGTCAATAGGGTGGAGGTTCACCCATAAATGACAGAGGTAAGTGTCCACATTTTTGACTCTGTCTTAAATTTAGTCGGTAGGTTCCAGAAGAACGATGATTACTGGTCCTATTCTAAAGTTGTGTCTAGTGTTTACAGACAAAAGAATTTAAGATAAGATACGACCTTCATTTTCACTTACCGTCACCTTCTTCACGTGACTCTTAGAAAAAGATGAAGTTTATTTCAATTAGATCTAGTTACCAAGAGTTAAAATTACAAAGACTTTAGATTTGAGGAAACGTGATGTTTTTACAACCCCTGGAACACTTTTAAAACTAATATACCGAATAAGAATAACCACATAAGGTATAATATTTAATTTGGATTCTTTTCGAGCGTATATTAGTTGTAGTATAGTATAAACAGAAACTGAGTGAACACCTTAGATTCTTTTTACTATGTTTATTTGAATAAACTTTTTGTCTCTGTCTGAGTGTCTGAGTTCTTGTTTAAATACTAATGGTTCCTCCTTTCCAACCTCCTCCCTATTTAACCCTTAAACCTTAATTGTATACTTGGGATAATGCATTTTATCTATTGGTTGTTCCTGGATGATATATCGTGTCCTTTGAGACGAGTTATGAGACATTATTGGATTTACTCTTTTCTTAAACTTTTTCTTATCTATGTATATATACGTATTGACTTAGTGAAACGACATATGGACTTTGATTACGTAACAATTATTTGATATGAAGTTATATTTTATTTTTAAAATTTAATTTTTTTTAATTTTTATTGAAAAAAATAAACGATTTAACATAAAAGTCCTATAAAACTACTTCAGACTACGGTGTATCTTTGTCTTTATGGTTTTGAACACGTACACACGATTCAGAGAAGTCAATATTGACTGAGAAACATTAGATACCTGACACCGGGTGGTCCGAGGAAACAGACACCCTAAGAAATCCGTTCTTACCCTCACCCAACGGTAAAGGAAGGGTCCCCTAGAAGGGTTTGGTCCCTAGTTTGGACACAGAGAATACAGAGGACGTAACCGTTCGCCCAAGAAGTGGTGACCACGTTGAACCCTTGGGGGTTGTTTTAGAATTTCGTCGATTTATTTACATATTAAGTATTCTTTTTTCGATTCTTTTAAGACTTATGAATAAAGAAATTAGAACTTTATCGTTAATCTCAAATTTATCGGTATTAAATAATGAATTTTTATTAAAATTTTATTTTTATTTGTATGACGTACAATTGTATGTATAAAAATACCGGTTATGGATACAAAAGGTTTTGTTTTGTCAAATCACTCTTCTCATTGAAATAAAATGTAAAAATCGTCTAGAGGAATTATAGATTGAATTTTCTTGAGTCGATCTACGAGGATAAACGAAGACGTAAATCGGATAATGTAATAGTATGGAATACACCTGGGACCTCTTGAGGTGACTCATGAGTCCTCCGTTAAGTTAACTTTTCTCTTTTATTTCTGTTATAATGATATTTTTATTAAACTGGTGACCTGAGAGACTTTCTGGGGTCCCTGGAGATACCCAGGGTTGAGTGTGAAATTCATGGTGTTAAAAATCTATTTGAGATTCTCTGGACTCTTCAAAGTAGAGGTTGAAAGTAGATGTCACTATTGACTTCAGGTAGGTGTGACAGAGAACCATAACAAGACCTTTTCTTACTACGTTTAAACAATAAAGGTCTTATTATTTGGAACTCCCCCTTTTTATAATTTTATTATAGTACAACGATTGTGTTTTTACAATATCTTTTTACAATATGTTTTTAATATAAACCAATTGAGTCATACGTCTCTGTTTTTAATTTCATAAAAATATCTTTTTTCCTTCTGTTAGGAAGTCACACGTTTACTTTATGTTAACTTCACAGTAAGATAAGAACACCGTCATTGGTTTGACTAATTTAGACAAGATAATAAATTCACTTCCACCAATTTCTTCTTCTGTACACGGGATTATCTCATCTCTCATGGTCCTCTCGTGACCTTTAGAATATACTCTTTTTAGAATATGTTATAAACTTAACGTAATTTTATAGTCTTCGACTTAGTAAACCAACAAATACTCTGATGTAGAACTTTGACAAAGTCAAGTCTTTATTCTAAAAAGAAACAAAGAAATTTTAGTTTCGGGTCTTTGTTCTGTAAACATTTGGTATAAACCACAACAATTAAACACATAACTTTAAGTGAAAAGTAATGGTATGACAAAGATGTTCCCGTTACCAACAACATTACGTAACTAAATAAGGATTATTAAAAATTTGAATCACATCATGGGATGTGATTCTTGACACGGAATAAAGTATCTATCCAATTGTGTCGACCTTTAGGTTTCTTATTATTAAAGTAATAACGTGGTTTACCTCTTTGTGATGTAAAGTTAGTTTTCATAAGTATCTTACACTTTCTCGAGGTTGTGAATTTACTTCACACTAGGAGTAACGGTTAACTTGGTATGGGGTTTGTCAGTAAACTGACGTTCAATACGTTTTCAGTGTCCATGTGACTTCAAAGGTCTACAACTTAATCTACTCTCTTCTTTGTTGTTATAACTGCAGTCACGCAAGGAAATTTCACCTAAGAACCAACTGATAAAATGTGTAAAATCTCCACGACAATAGGACCTTCATAAAAAAAGGGACTATAGGTCTACGAGACTCCAGCCGTTTTACGAAGATCTAAGAAATCTTTTCTCGAGAAACAAATTTATCTTCAGAACGGTCATCGAGACTCTTCCAAAAGAACCAAGGGAATCCAAGAGGCGTCATTATCGGACGACCTCAGATGTCTGATGACCGACGTCTTAGTCTCTTGTGGGACGGTCTAACCAAAACACCTTCTGTTCAGACTTTTGACGCGAAGACATTCATTTGTGTCGAGGACCCGACTCCCGACTTTTTCACCCCTCAGCGCTTGGACACGAGTACTCCTGCATTAGCAATTTATGTCGTAACCCTTTCATTGGAAAACTTTTATGCATTAACCAAATATGTCTCCCACTGTCCGGTTTCGAGTACTAAGAAGACGAAAAGAGTAAAGTTGTCCGTTTAATTAGAATGGTTAAGAGATAGGTACAACAAAAATAAAAATTTTGACTCTTTTTCTAAGTCTTTATCTTAACGTACTACTCTTTGTTTTCGGACTAGTTCTCGAGAGAATCTAAGAAAAGTTATATAAAATAGTGAAGAAGATTATCCATAAAAGGTTTTGACATTTTTACAAGATGGTGAAAATATACAATAGCCGTAATAAACTTTTGGAAGAGTTGTATTCTTTAATGTTCGTACTCAAAATTATAAGACATGACATAGACTCGAAATGTATATTTTTGGGAGGAAAAGTTCCCTTCTCTACAAGAATATCTATTTACAAAGAACACCGAATCTGACATTTCCATATAACAACTATACTCTTTAGTTGGGACACTAGAGAGGAAGGAAATACTTTATCAGACGAAGGACATACAAGATGTTTCGATATACAAAGTAAAATTGACTTTAATGGATCGAGAATACCCCAGTATTAATGTCTTTAACCCCCTCTTATAAAGGTTTCTCCTCTCTTTACATTAAGAGTACTGATTCAACTCTCGTAGTCGAGTCTCGATAAGGATCTCCATTCAACGTACGGTCGTAAAGACAATTTTCTTTTTTTTTCCCCCCACCCCCTCGACTTTTACCCTACCTCTTCGAAAAATATATATTACTCGTCTTGGTCTTGACCGTCTGTCTCTTACATTTTGTAAAGTGTGACGTCTCAGAGTATCGGGTTCCCTTTGTCTCAGGTAAGTTGTGTGAATTAAGTTAGAGAAACAAATCCGTTTTACTAAACTAACACGACAAACCCCCTGAAAAATTAGGAAACAGGTCTTTTTGTCAACTACTGATTTTTAGAAACCACTTTTGTTTTTCCCAATCCACCACTCAATAAATTGTCCCTATGGAAGAAACCTTTAAGTCAAGATTCTACTCCATCTTTTAAGTCCGTAAACGACTATGATTAGAGATTAATATGTCGATACTTAACGTTTTCCCTCTCTTTACCTCTCCTTTTCGATAGTCGTAGATGTGAAGTCAGTTTCCGAAGTAGGTCCGTCGAGGATATATTTCCTCAGACAGTAAACGTCGTCCGTGTTTTCAACTCCGTGTTGTTAACGTATTATTTTCCGTTCCTCGAGAAGAGATGTGAAATATAAAACCCTTAGACATAACTTCTAGATGTCAATCCTTTTTTTTTTTCAGTTCTAATGGTAACCTAGAATCTAGAGGGATTCGCATTCTTTCAAGATAAGTGTTGGGGACGGGGTTAGAGTTCCTTGAGTGTAAACCTGCATTTTGACATACTGAAAGAAAGAATTAAGAAACAGGGAAGTGACAACGTCTACTGCAACCACTCAAACTCGATCGACTAAGTATGACAAAAAGATAAGAAGGGGTTTCCCCCTTTTTAGATTTGCGTTTATCTTCTGTATGACCTTCCAAATACAAAGACGTTCTCAAATATTATTTACTTTGGCTGAGTTTACAATTTGTAACGGGCACTGAGATTTGAAATTTCTTTAAAGTCTTAGAGATACTTTTTATTTGAGATTAGAGGATTTTTCATGAAACGTCAAATGAAAAAGAATCAAATGTTCAGGAAAGAGAGAATCAACTGTATCTCTGTCTCAGATCTGGATCTGTAACGACTTCACTGTGATAATAGATCTCCCTTTGTCTCGACTAGATGTCGTCACCAACCGGAAGGGGACCACCGGGTCGCCATGTCTTAGGTGGACGGTTACGTCCTCTACTTTCTTTAAGCCCAAGTTAGGGACCCAGTCCTCTCTTCTGGAGGTCCTCTGCTTTTGTCGTTGGGTGAGGTTATAAGAACGGACTTTTTAGGGGACCTCTTTCCTCGGTCCACCCGACATCAGGTACCACAGCGGTTTCTGAGTCTGTACTAAATCACTGGTTTGTTGTCGTTGTTGTGTCGTGACCAACTGTCCTGTTCTTAAAGAACGGGTTTTGTCGATGTGTGTTCCTTATTCATCGGTGTACCAGTCCCCTTTTCATGCGTTAAGGAGAAGGTTTGTTTAAGAGGAGTCATCCTATTTGCACTTTCACATTAAATTTCTTTGGTATTATGACTCAAAAATTTATTATAGAAGTAATTTCAGATCAAATTCTTAATAAGATTTCTCTAGTAGGACTTAGATGTAGATAATTATTTATTAGTGTTGACTTAAGACTCCTGGAAGATCGTTTCAACGGAGTATAAAATAATGAAACATGGGACAAGATTGAGACCCCCCAGGAGGTGACACAATTAACAACGAAGAAATTGAGTAAACAAGGTCTAGTCTGAAACATACAACCAAACAATAGGTAGTACGATTTGAGATTCATAGACCTAAACGTCAAAGAGTCTTGATTCACGGAGTCTCATGGTTATAAAAGACTTCTGTTCTACAAGTAAATTTTAAAAATGGCTTCCTGTCAGAGTCCGTACCTTTGGGAAGTCCCACAATACCCGTACCCAGTCATGTCGACAAACAAGAGTTCGTAGTTTGCTCGGAGTGTTTAGTCTAAACTGGTAATAGAGTCATTTCTTGACGAAAGTGAAGTGTCGATTTTACTACACAGAATCACTCGACAGACTTTGATAGTCTTTATGCTATTCACGAAATAGTACTAGATATACCCTTTTCTTAGAATTTTTCTCACCTATATACATATACATATTGACTAAGCGTAACGGAATGTCGTCTTTGATTGTGTAAAATTCAGTTGATACAAGGTTAATTTTTAGTTTTTATATTATTATTTTAATTTTTTCTTTACGCTATCCGTTCGGTTGGAACTCTCTTTAGACTGAGTCTTCCAGGGACTTTCAGTGAGAATTATAAAAAAGGTTTTCTCTAATTTATACTTTTGACACCAAAACGAAAACATTTATCTCCACCGAAGGGTCTACCGAGTCACCCAAGTCTTAGACCGACATTACGTCCCCTGTGTCCTCCACACCTAAGCTAGGGACCAGTCCTTCTAGGAGACCTCCTGCCTTACCGTTGGACTAGGTCATGAGAACGGACCTTTTAGGGTACCTGTCTCCTCGGACCACCCGATGTCAGGTGTCCTAGTGTTTCTCAGGCTGTACTGACTTGTTGACTCGTGTCTTGTGTTAGTTTAATGTAATACCAAAAAATAAAGACTAAACGGCAAGACTCCCTTTCTTCGTATATAGTCGGAACCTCTAAAAAAATTAGATTAATAAATTTCTCCTTACATCTTATTATTGTGACCTTCGGTTATAGATTTAGGTCTTCGACTCCGTAATAGAATCATCTTTAGGAATTGAGCTCTCCAGGAATTGAACTCACCTGCAAAATCCTTCGGACTGTAAAAATTTAATTTTTGATTAAATCAATGAAAAATTGGGGGATAAAGAGAAAGTCAAGTTAAGTCAGCGAGTCAACGCAAACTGAGAAAAGCTGGACCTCCTGACGTCGTACGGTCCGAAGGTATAGGTAGTGGTTGAGGGTCTCGAACGAGTTTGAGTACAGGTAACTCAGTCACTACGGTAGGTTGGTAGAGTAGGAGACAGTAGGGGAAGAAGAGGACGGAAGTTAGAAAGGGTCGTAGTTCCAGAAAAGGTTACTCAGTCAAGGAGTGTAGTCCACCGGTTACGTAGTCAGGAAGGTTACTTATAAGTCCTGACTAAAGAAAATCCTAACTTACCAAACTAGAGGAACGACAGGTTCCCTGAGAGTTCTCAGAAGAGGTTGTGGTGTCGAATTTTCGTAGTTAAAAAGTCGTGAATCGTAAGAAATATCAGGTTGAGAGTATAGATATGTACTGATGACCTTTTTTGCATCGAAACTGATGTACCTGGAAACAACCGTTTCATTACAGAGAGACGAAAAATTATACGACAGATCCAACCGGTATCGAAAAGAAGGTTCCTCGTTGGTAGAAAATTAAAGTACTGAAGTCAGTACTTTTAGTAGACGTCACTAAAATCTCCGATTCTTTTATTTGAGACAGTGACCAAGGTAACAAAGGGATAGTTAAATGGTACTTCACTACCTTGGTCTACGGTACTAGAAGTAACGAACTTATAACTCTAAATTCAGTCGAAAAAGTGAGAGCAGAAAGTGAACGTGTTCTCCGAGAAGTCAAGGAGAAGCAAAAGACGGCATATCCACCACAGTAGACATTTAGACTCTAATAACTATAAAGAGGGTCGTTAGAACTAAGGTCGGACACATAGTAGGTCGGACCGTAAAGAGTACTATCTGAGACGTATATTCAATTCATTCGTCCCACTGTTATATGTCGGAACCGTATGAGGAAAGGGGTAAACCTTGGTCAAACAACAAGGTACAGGTCAAGATTGACAACGAAGAACTGGACGTACGTCCAAAGAGTCCTCCGTCCAGTCCACCAGAACATAAGGGTAGAGAAATTCTTAAAAGGTGTCAAACAACATTAGGTGTGTTTCTGAAACCACATCAGTTATTTCGTCTTCATCTACAAAAAGACCTTGAGAGGACGAAAAAGATACTAGGTTGCTTACCGTTAAACTAGAGACCTGGAGACGGAAAAGATTTAGGTCGGACTGGTAGACCTTCAATAGTCAAGTGCATGACAACTTCCGATCGAACCTCTAAAAAAACGTAAGAAACGATCGAGTGTATGAAACGATCACACATTCTACTCACGTTAACACACCATCAAACTTATAAGACACCGTAACGGAAAGAAACTCTAACCTTACGTTTAACTGGAAAAAAGACACGACACCGGTGACGACTCGAAAGGTTGAAACGACCGTATAACTCACGTCGTGAAATTGTCTATCGTAGTAGAAAATTCTGAACTTTATCGAGTCGTCTTAAGGTAGTCGATGTGATCGAAACAAGTATCAATGGGAAGGAGACCGGGGGAAGTGAAGTTTGAGCTCTTACAGACCGAGATCCACTCACTAGTGTGGTAGTACAGATATACCCAGTAATTCAAGAAAAAACATATCAAAAAGACACGTAAGAACGGTGGAAAAGAATTATAGAAGACGAAGACAATTCAGGTATGGTAAAGACAGGAAATAACACGGGTAGAAACGCACTTTACAAGGTAAACATAGAGATTAAAAAAGCTTCTCAAGAGATCAGAAAGGGTAAGACAACAAAAGGAGACAAAGAAACATAACCAGTGACTCCTTCCGAAAGAATAGAGAGGAACGATAAGAAACCTTGAGACGTAAGTCTACCCAGATAGAAAGGAAAAGAGTAAACGGAAATCGAAGAGAAGACTTGATGAACATCCCGGAGGAGTCTGTTGGTAAAACAGAAAAACGTAAAGAAAAGGTACCCCTACCAGAACTAGGGACAGAGGACATGTCACAGTGTATCAAGAAGTCCGTAAGGAGATAGTCTAGATTAGGGCACTTAGATAAACAGTGAAGGTGACATATTAGCATTCCCTAAACTAAATCCAGTATGGACTTACCAGATCACCAAAAAGGGATGAAAGAAGTTAAATTCAGACTTAAACCGTTATTCCTCAAGTACTAGACTCGGTGTCAGTCGAGGACCAGAACAAAAACTACTGACATATCTCGAAGAGGATAGTAAAACGGAAAAGTACGACAAGTACCCCAAGAGTTCCGTTCTTATGACTTCACCAAACGGTAAGGGAAGAGGTCACCTGGTCCAAGACAGTCTGGATAGGTGGTACTGGGCGGACAGAACCCAACCGGGCGTCCGTACCGAACCAAAGTAACTCAATCTGTTCCGACACCAGGATCACACTAATCTAACTGATCAAAAGACACTCATACCAAAGTAACACAGATGGGAGACTACGGGAGAACGTTGGGGATGGTAGAATGAACCCAAAGAGAATGGAACCCGCACCCCATAGAGAAGTGCCGACGAGGTCGTTTCGTGTCGGCGACGAGGAATGGAACCTACTCCACATAGAGGAATGGTGGCGACAAGGACTGGAAGTTGCACCCTTTACGACCTGACCTTCTTTGTGTTCGACCTTAGTTCTAACGGCCCTCTTTACAGTTATTGGAGTCTATACGTCTACTGTGGTGGGAATACCGTCTTTCACTTCTCCTCGATTTTTCGGAGAACTACTTTCACTTTCTCCTCTCGCTTTTTCAACCGAATTTAGAGTTGTAAGTCTTTTGCTTCTAGTACCGTAGACTAGGGTAGTGAAGCACCCTTTATCTACCTCTTTGTCACCTTTGTCGCAGTCTGAAATAAAAACCCCCGAGGTTTTAGTGGCGTCTACCACTGACGTCGGTACTTTAATTTTCTGCGAATGAGGAACCTTCTTTTCAATACTGGTTGGATCTTTCGTATAAGTTTTCGTCTCTGTAATGAAACGGCTGATTCCAGGCAGATCAGTTCCGATACCAAAAAGGACACCAGTACATACCTACACTCTCAACCTGACACTTCTTCCGACTCACGGCTTCTTAACAACGAAAACTTGACACCACAACCTCTTCTGAGAACTCTCAGGGAACCTGACGTTCCTCTAGGTTGGTCAGGTAAGACTTCCTCTAGTTGGGACCCTAAAGAAACCTCCCTTACTACGACTTCGACTTTGAGGTCATGAAAACGGTGGAGTACACTTCTCAACTGAGTAACCTTTTCTGAGACTACGACCCTCCCTAACCCCCGTCATCCTCTTCCCCTGCTGGGTCCTACTCTACCGGCCTACCGTAGTGTCTGAGCTACCTGTACTCAGACTCACTTGAGGCCCTCAACCATTACCTGTCCCTCCGGACCGCACGACGCTAAGTACCCCATCGTTTCTCACCCTGTGCTGACTCGTTGACTTGACTTGACTATCTCGAAGTAGAAACCGACGTTTCTTATATTAGTTAGACTAAAATCATAACTGGTAAACCACTACAGGTACATATCTCAGTAGAGAATACAACAACCTTCTCCCACAAACGATACTGGTCACTTAAGAAAACCGTTTTGAGACAATCGGAAACGGGACGAAGTAAAACATGAGGGTTCCGGTTTGAACGGACAATGAGGTCCATAGAGAACTGAAGGATCAAAACGTAAGGTCAGGGGATACTACTCCGAAGGGACCACCGAGTCTCCAATTTCGTAGACGGGGGTTACACCCTCTGGGGTCAAACTAGGGACCCAGCCCTTCTAGGGAACCTCTTCCTTTACCGATGGGTGAGGTCATAAGAACGGACCTCTTAGGGTACCTGTCTCCTCGGATGTCAGGTGTCCCGATGTCAGGTGCCCCAGTGTTTCTCAGTCTGTGTTGACTCGCTGAAGTGAAGTGAAGTGAAGTGAAGTGAAGTGAGGGGGATACTACTTTTCCTGTAGAAAAAACCCACAATCAAGATCTTCAAGTGGTAGACTCGGTGGTCCCTTAGTCCCGGAGTATCTTGGTAAGTTGAAGTCGAAGAAGTCGTAATCACCAACCCTGTATCTGAACCTAATAACACTATAACTTACCAAACGGAACCTTTGGTTGTCTCTAGTAAGACAGTAAAAACTCTGTCGTGTGTTCATGATGTAAAACTTGAGAAGACAACTGATACTACCGATGAGGTAAATATAATTCCCTAAGAACGGGCGTCATCGTCTATATTACCAGTAGACTCAATTTAAGTGGGTAAGGTCAGGTAAAATCAAACGACTAACGATTTTACGGTCACAAGTAAGAACGGTAGAGGACAAACTGGTGAAGGTTATGGAACTAAGTACCTGGATTGTAAGTCTAAGGACACGTTATAATGAGAAATGTCGTAGTCTGGAACGAAGATAGTGGTCAGTGTAGGTGCTGACCCGTAAGAAAAGTGAAACCGAGACGGAGAAGTAAGAAAGACCTCAACAAAGAGGTGACTAGAGGTCATCGTATAACCCGTGGATGACTCGACCCCTCAAGTAGAAAGACCCAGGATAGAAAAACGGAAAAGTATGACAAGTACCCCAAGAGTTCCGTTCTTATGACTTCACCAAACGGTAAGGGAAGAGGTCACCTGGTACAAAACAGTCTTGAGAGGTGGTCCTGGGCAGACAGAACCCACCGGGATGTACCGTACCGAGTATCCAAGGAACTCAATCTGTTCCGACACCAGCTACACTAGTCAAACGAATCAAAAGACACTAACACCAAAAGTAAGACAGCCGGGGAACTACTTATTCCTATTCTCTGAATAGTAAAACGAGAAATGATCTTAAATTAAAGATTAAAAAGGTCTTGATAGAAAACCAAGTTACGAAGTAATTTTAACGGAACTTTAAGTGCAATAAAGATAAGTATCAATGTCAGTCGAGAAAGGAATGACTAGTAAAATTCTGAAAACCGATAGTGGGATGTTTATTTAATATGGGAGATCGTACGTAAAATTGACTACTTAGAACCGTAAACTTTTACAAAACGTAAACGGAATTTAAACACTTATTTAATTATTCTAAAAGTTCGTCAGAAATTTTAAAGTCTGTACTAACACTTTGATCCTTCTATAAACTGTCGACAAGTTACCCAGAGACTACACTTACTTTGGGTCCCCGTTGTTACTGTCTTACCATAGAACTTACTGACGAAAAATAACATATAATAAAGAGATTTATACATGGATCAGAAAAGACTTTAAATCATCTTTTCAATTCCTTCTCTGTTTATCGGGTGAACTATTCAACCAGATACCTTTTTAGATCCAAATGTATTAATTCCTTTATATTTTACACTTCTCTATAAATGTACTAGACCATGTCTATAAAGGTTCAAAAGTTCCTTAATAATTACACAAAAAAGGGGGGATTTTCTTATTCGAAACCTTGAAGGAAAAATTAAGAAATCGAAATCCGAATGTCTTTTCAACGTACTTCTCACGTTTCTTAAGTGTCTAAGGACTTTACGTTTTTACAATGACATCAATAAAGTGGGAGATGAAACACGTACATATACGTAGACACACAATTATATGTATCCACGAAAAAAGGGATTTTGAAAACTCTTACTGTGTTACGGGCAATTAGGGACGTATGAAGCCACACTTTACATTTATAAACTTTAAGTTCACCTTGGGTCTCAACGTCTTTGGGAACAAATCTGCTCCTTGAGTCAATGGGTGGCGTGTTACCATAAGAAATTTATAAATAAGTCGTCAAAAGTTCCTCTTCGATGTAAGACGGACGTTTTTCACTTTTTAGTTTCCTGCTACTACCTTCAGTCTGTCTGACTCGTTTTGTTTTCGAGATCTATTTTGTCTGTTTCGTTTCGTCGCACTCCCGTCATCTCGACCTGGTACGCTGGAGTGAGTGGACCCGTCATCGAAGTCGCTGTAGAATTTTTAGGTTCGTAGGATCTCTTTTGAAAACAGAGAGTCAGTTTACTTTCAAAGTGACTTGGAAGGGTTCGAAAATCTTCGATCACTTAATGTTTCCGTGTCTCCCTACCATCCCTTTTCTCAAAGGGTGTTTAGTTGATCCACCAAGATGTAGATACTTCCAGTACACGTTCCTTGGTTTTGGATCTACTCACTAGTTAGTTTGACTCTTCTTCGAAAACTATTTATTAAACTCCCGACTTAGATTTGACACGCCGGTCAGTCATGACATCATCAAACCTCCAGTCTACCATGTCTTAGACGGACACTACGTCCTTTGGACTTAGACTAGGGACACAGTCTTCTAGGGGACCTCTTCCTTTACCGTTGCGTGAGGTCATAAGAACGGACCTCTTTGGGTACTTGTCCCCCAACGTTCCTCGACCTGTGCTGACTCGATGATTGTGAAAGTGTGAAACTGAAAGTTAAACCCTCATTCGGAATCCGAGTCAGGTATGTAAATAGTCACAGAATCTAGGACTTTGACAAGTCCTCCTGCAAAAATATTCACATGAAACTAACTGTTAACTCACGTTTAATATACAGAATTTCGAGTCAGTACAGACTGACACTGAGGTATCTGACGTCGGGTGGTCCGAGGAGGATTCAACATCCATTTTACTATGCATTATTTTTAATTCTAGTAACTGAAACAAATGACAGGGTCTTTAATGTTACATACACGAGTCTAAAAGTCAGCACAGACTGAGAAACGTCGAAATACCTGACATCGGGTGGCCCGAGGAGACAGGTACCCTAAAGGATCCTTTCTTATGACCTTAACAACAATAACAACTCAGCGAGTCAGTCCAGGCTGAGAAATGTTGGAGTTCCTGATGTCGTGGGGTCTGAAGGGACAGGAAGTGGTAGAGGGCTTAGAACGAGTTTGAGTACAGGTAACTCAGTACTCACTACGGTAGGTTGGCATAGTAGGACACAACAGTGGAAGAGGAGGACGGAAGTTAGAGAGGGTCGAAGTCCCAGAAAAGATTACACAGTCGGAAAGTGTAGTCTACCGGTTTAATAACCTCGAAGACGAAGTGGTAGTTAGGAAGGTTACTTATAAGTCTTAATTAAAGGAAATCCTAACTGACCAAACAAGAGGAACGTCAGGTTCCCTGAGAGTTCTCAGAAGAGGTTGTGGTGTCAATTTTTCGTAGTCAAGAAGCCGTAAGTCGGAAGAAATACCAGGTTGAGAGTGTAGGTATGTACTGATGACCTTTTTGGTATCGAAACTGATATACCTGAAAACAATCTTTTCATCTAACGGTAAAATAGATTCGTAATTTATTCACCTTAGTCTGAACATTATTAAAGATTCTCTTTGGTTCCGAGGGTCACATTAATAAATAAAATTTATACGAAACTTTGACACGCGTAATACATAATTTGTTTTGTGAAATTACTTAACTTACTTTTTTTCTTCAGTTCCTATTGACGATACAAAAACTGTATTCGAGAATCCACCTAAATTCAATGGAAGTACCCCCTCTGATTTCCCTCTTCATCAACCTTCATCCTCCTCCCTCTACTAAGACTCACAGAAAATTAATAGATCCATCTTTACAGTATTGAACCATCCACCTACATGTTTATCCTTAACAACCGTTCTAATTCCTCTCTCTCTTCTCTAAACTCCCGTATTTCATCTCTAGTCAGTGTGGTCCCTCTCACACATCTTCTTCCCTCGAACATTGACACTCGACCTCATAAGACTATTCACGAGTATGTTCCTAGAGGTAGAGGGTTCAAGGGGGCTTTCGTTCTAATAAAAAATTCGTACATTCAGACTTAAAGTTTATGTGTTACTTCACAAAATACATAGGACCAATAAAAACAGTGATTTTTATGTCTGTCTACTTATCTAGACTTACATGAAAATTTGAACCCACAAGTTTGGCAAGAGTCAAAAAAAAAAATTAAGTAAAACGGTCTTCTTAGAGTAATAATTTTATCGAGTCTTATCGAAACTTAAAGTATCAAGTTTGTTAAGGACGTTAATGTTGTTAAAAGGAAACTTATCTTTCGGTTAGTCAGTTGTTTGTGGTTCTCGTCATTTGTGACAAAGAGTAATTTTATGGAAATTCGAAGTTCCTATAAATAATGTATCAAATACATAGAGAAATCGTCTTACTAAACAAAACCATTGTACAGAAAGAACTAGTCAATAAGGTTTTAGGGTCCTTTTGATCTGTCTTCATTGTCGTAATTAAAAAAAAAAGTATTGAATCTCAGATTTCCAATTTTTGTTTATTTATTCTCCTTCTTTGTTTCACACGGTCAGATTACTGGTGGTATCCTACAGACCAAAGTCAAGGTTCGGAGACCCGATAATAAAGAGAAAATATTATTACTGTGTTCGAGTGGGGATCTGGAAATAATCTCTACTCTTCCACGAAGTTCGTCTTGACGACGGGAAGATGGGAAATATAATGTGAGAAAATTTCTGGTCTCTGTCGGGAGTGATATATAAGGTTTGTCACGGACCGTCCAGTCGACCAAGTATCGAAGATACCACAGTCACCTTAAATTAACCTAATAGACCTCCGTAAGTCACATGAACGGTCTTAGTAGACTTAATCGACTTTTCTCACTTCCTTTCGAACAGGTAACGATTCAATACGGAACACCCGAAGGGTCCACCGAGTCCCGATTTTTCAGACGGGCGTTACGTTCTCTACGTGCAAGCTAGGGACCCAGTCCTTCTAGAGGACCTCTTCCTTTACCGTTGGGTGAGGTCATAAGAACGGACCCTTTAGGGTACCTATCTCCTCGGACAGTCCGATATCAGGTACCCCAGCGTTTCTCAGTCTGTGTCGAACCGCTGATTTCTTGTCGTTGTCAATACGTAGTCCAAACTAAATTATCCTGGCAATTTCTCTGTCGGATTCAGTCGTCTGTACTGACTAACTGATTGTGAAAGTGCCCAGTCGTCATAGATTCCACCAAAACGATCCATGGGTCCCTACTTAAGAAGGTCTTCTCTCAGAAGGTTAGAAGCCGTGGTAACGGCTAGTTTACAGAAGTAGAAATTACTTTCATAAGTAGTGATACCGTAAGGATTGTACATGTGTATGTAAATGTATGTACGAAGGGGAGGAAGGAATATTTATAATTAAGAATACAAGAAGGTTTAGGAGAAAGTTTTCGTTTATAATTTTGTTCGTTTTGTGAAAGAAACTGGGAGAGGGACACTTTGGTGAGAGGGATACAAGGAGGAAGAGAACTGGTGGTTTGTATTTTTGATCATTTTTCGTATAACAGACAAGATAGACCTGGTGATAGGCCGATAAAATGAAAAGACGACTTTAAGAATAGGTGACTGTACAACAGTGACGAATACAATGAGTGAAAACTCGTCTTGTTTGATTTGAGTATGGGGGTTGGGTCGAAGACTTCTCATCAATAAAAAAAAGGTACCGAAGTACTTGTAGTAAGAGAGAAGATTAATAAAGGGATGGAGAGTATAGTAAAGAGGAGACAGAAAAAGGACCTGAAGACGAAGGTAGAAAAAGGACTTGAAGGGTTGGATCGTGAATTTACATCGAAAAGGGTATCCAGACACATTTTTGGGTAGGAAAGAAAGAGTGTCGAGAGTGACCCAGTAAGTAGGTATTGATTACCGAAATCGGTGTAGATATATGTTTACTGACGGTAGCGTCCTGATGTCTGAAGAAAGGTTCACGGACAATCTATTTGAGTAGCCTTTTTAGAGTTTTTATTGTGTCTCAGTTGTATTTGACCCATTTATAGGTTTTTATACCAGGAAGAGGGTTTTAAAGACAACTACCAAAACATTAGATGTATAAAAGGGTCCGACGTCAGAATAAAAAGAGAATCCGAAGTAGAGATTGACTAATAGTTTTCGACAAAAATAAAGAGTCAAGACCGACACGGCAAAAGTCGGAATGAGAGTGATGAAATAACAAATTACGGGGTGTATAAAGAAGATTTATCAATTACACGCTGATTTCGTTCGTGTCTTTTGTTCTCCGTTTTTTTGTTTTTTCTGGAATCGTTAGAACTTTCAGGTGACTATAAAACCATAGAAAGAGAGGACTCAAGGAAACATCGTAGTTTAAGGATCTGAATGAAATTCCGAGATCACAATGTTTATTAACGTAATGGTCAATGGGACGATGGTACGACACAGTGTATTAAGGAGTCCCCGGGGAATCAGTCAAGTCATAGATTAAGTTCCGGTACTGAGATCAAAAATTAACTTAACTTTACCTATACTAAGTGGGACAATAGGACCCAAAATAAAAAATTGAAAAATTTTGAAAAATAAAACACAACCCCATATAGTTTAATTGTTACAATACTATCAAAGTCCACCTGTTGTCTCCTTGAGTCGGTATGTATATGTACATACGTAAGAGGGGATTTGAGGGGAGGAAGATCCGACGTCGTATCGTAACTCGTCTCAAGATATACGATATGTCATCCAGCAATAACCAATGGGTAAAATTTACATCGTTATACACGTATAGGAAGGATCAAAAATTTCACGTAACGTTTTACTGTCCAGTTCCTTCTTCGTGAAACTATGACCATGAGAGACTGTAACTTCTATGTTAGTGTCATAAGCAAACGGTCTCGGATCGTCGTCGGGGTACATTCGTAAGCAGTACAGACTGAGACGTTGGGGTGACTCCGCCCGTACCGTTGGGTGAGGTCATTAAAACGGACCTCTTAGGGTAACCTGTCTCCTTGGACCGTCCGATATCTGATATTCCCGTGTTTCTCAGTCTGTACTGACTTTACTAAATCGTACGTACGTGTGTCGTCGTCGGGGTTTTATTTTGTCGAAAGCATTCGTATAAATGTTGTGTTCGATTTGTTCGTCTTACATGATCTCAAGAGGACCGGTTTGATGGTTATTGCGACTTCTTCGACTTCCACTTCCCAAGATACTTCTGAATGTTCTGGAAAATCTTGATTGTGTGTTTTTTCTACAGGAAAAGTAATACCCCCTGACCTTACGTTTTCATCCTTCAGTTCTTTGTGGACCTCATTTTCCGTTTAAACCGGAACCTTATGCCTTACTTCGTCCCGTTTCAGATTATCTCAAAACGGTTCTCTTCCGTGACCAGTATCGTTTGTGGGAGAAGGTTGTTGTGTTCTCTTCTGAGACGTGTACCTGTAGTGGTCTACCAGTTGTGACTTTAGTCTAACTTATACAAGAGACGTCGGTTTCTACCTCTTCGAGATATGTCAGTCGTTTTTGTTCTGGCCCTCGACTGACACGTAGTCTAGTACTTGAGGAATAACGGTTTAAGTCTGAATTTAACTTCTTTCGTCCCTTTTGGTGATCTGGTAAGTCCATACTGGATTTAGTTTAGGGAATACTAATATGTCACCTTCACTCTTTATCTAAATTCCCTGCTCTAGACTATCTATCTCACAGACTACTTGA
This sequence comes from Capra ibex, assembly GCA_006410555.1. NCBI lineage: Eukaryota > Metazoa > Chordata > Mammalia > Artiodactyla > Bovidae > Capra > Capra ibex. Next base: position 16,843,294 of record SJYO01016970.1, read on the forward strand.
TACCTGCCTCCAAGTACTGTAACATGTCCTCTGTCCCTAGTTCTGGTACGGGTACCTTTTCTTTACGTTCTTTCGTTTTACCGACAGACCCCTCCGGAATGTTTCTCGACACTTTTCTTCTCTCCACTTTTCGTTTCCTCTTTTTCTTTCTATATTCGGAGACTTACGTCTCAAGGTTTCTTACCGTTCCTCTCTATTCTTTCGGAAAGAGTCACTAGTTAGGTTTCTTTATCTCCTTTTGTTGTCTTACCCTTTCTGATCTCTCGAGAAGTTCTTTTAATCTCTATGGTTCCCTTGTAAAGGACGTTTCTACCCGAGCTATTTCCTGTCTTTACCATACCTGGATTGTCTTCGTCTTCTATAAGTCTTCTCCACCGTTCTTATGTGTCTTCTTGACATGTTTTTTCTAGAAGTACTGGTTCTATTAGTCCTACCACACTAGTGAGTCGATCTCGGTCTGTAGGACCTTACACTTCAATTCACCCGGAATCTTTCGTAGTGATACTTGTTTCGATCACCTCCACTACCTCAACTCGAAGGTCAACTCGACAAAGTTTAGGACTTTCTACTACGACACTTTCACGACGTGAGTTATACGGTCGTTTAAACCTTTTGAGTCGTCACCGGTGTCCTGACCTTTTCCAGTCAAAAGTAAGGTTAGGGTTTCTTTCCGTTACGGTTTCTTACGAGTTTGCTGGCGTGTTAACGTGAGTAGAGTGTACGATCATTTTATTACGAGTTTTAAGAGGTTCGGTCCGAAGTCGTTATGCACTTGGCACTTGAAGATATACAAGTTCGACCTGTAGAAAATCTATTCCGTCTCCGTGGTCTCTAGTTTAAAACTTGTAGGCGACCTAGCAGTTTTTTCGTTCTCTCAAGGTCTTTTTGTAGATAAAGACGAAATGACTGATACGGTTTCGGAAACTGACACACTTAGTGTTCTTTGACACCTTTTAAGACTTTCTCTACCCTTATGGTCTGGTGGACTGGTCGGAGAACTCTTTGGATATACGTCCAGTCCTTGGTTGTCAATCTTGATCTGTACCTTGTTGTCTGACCAAGGTTTATCCTTTTTCTCATGCAGTTCCGACATATAACAGTGGGACGAATAAATTGAAGATACGTCTCATGTAGTACTCTTTACAACCCGACCTTCTTCGTGTTCGACCTTAGTTCTAACGGTCCTCTTTATAGTTATTGGAGTCTATAGGTCTACTGTGGTGGGATTACCGTCTTTCACTTCTCCTCGATTTTTCGGAGAACTACTTTCACTTTCTCCTCTCACTTTTTCAACCGAATTTCGAGTTGTAAGTCTTTTACTTCTAGTACCGTAGACCAGGGTAGTGAAGTACCGTTCATCTACCCCTTTCCCACCTTAGCCACAGTCTGAAATAAAACCCCCCAAGGTTTTAGTGACGTCTACCACTAACGTCGGTACTTTAATTTTCTGTGAATGAGGAACCTTCCTTTCAATACCGGTTGGATCTGTCGTATAACTTTTCGTCTCTGTAATGAAACGGTNCATCTACCCCTTTCCCACCTTAGCCACAGTCTGAAATAAAACCCCCCAAGGTTTTAGTGACGTCTACCACTAACGTCGGTACTTTAATTTTCTGTGAATGAGGAACCTTCCTTTCAATACCGGTTGGATCTGTCGTATAAGTTTTCGTCTCTGTAATGAAACGGTTGTTTACAGACAGATCAGTTCCGATACCAAAAAGGTCTCCAGTACATACCTACACTTTCAACCTGACACTTCTTTCGACTCGTGGCTTCTTAACTACGAAAACTTGACACCACAACCTCTTCTGAGAACTCTCAGGGAACCTGACGTTCCTCTAGGTTGGTCAGGTAAGATTTCTAGTCAGGACCCACAAGAAACCTTCCTGACTACGATTTCGACTTTGAGGTTATGAAACCGGTGGAGTACACTTCTCAACTGAGTAACCTTTTCTGAGACTACGACCCTCCCTAATCCCCATCCTCCTCTTCCCCTGCTGTATCTTACTCTACCGACCTACCGTAGCGGTTAAGCTACCTGTACTCAAACTCACTTGAGATCCTTAACCACTACCTGTCTCTCCGGACCGTACGACGTTAAGTACCCCAGCGTTTCTCAGCCTGTGTTGACTCACTGACTGGTCTTGACTTGACTTCACTGATTTGAAGATAAGCACTTTAACGTCTGGGGTTCCCAACCTTATTTAGACATTCTATACGATGGGTAATGTGAAGTTTACTCTTTTGTTTTATCGTTACTCCTCTTCCTAACGAGTTTAGACCTAATTTAATAGTCGTTCCGGTCTAGATTTCGGGTATAGGTGGTCAAGATCGTTTTAGTTATGTCGTGAAAAAGTTATAAGAACATCTAGGGGAAGATGTCATCGATATTATTAAAATAATTTTACATTATTCTACATGTTAAAGAAGACATCCCAAGAAAATAAACTTCGTACTTTCTAAAAATAATGATTAAGTACGACTTCTGGAATTTAATAATTTTTCAAGGTTCTATAAATCGAAAGACTGACAAAAATCATTTAAATTCTAACAGTGTAAAACATATATATTATGACAGTTTAATATAGACCCTGTGTATATTAAAATAGTAAGTATCAATATTTACGGTAATTCCAAACCCACCGAGTCATCATTTCTTAGGTGGACGTCACGCCTCTGTGCCCAAACTAGGGACCCATCCCTTCTAGGGACCCTCTTCCTTTATCGTTGGGTGAGGTCATAAAAACGGACCCTGTCTCATCGGTTCACCCGACGTCAGGAACCCCCAGTGTTTTTCAACCTGTACTGAATTGTTGATTTGTTGTTAATTCAAACTATACAGACATGGTAGTTGGTTTCGTTGTATCGAGAACCATTGGAGCTCACCGTCAAGGATGTGAATGAGGAGGTCGACTGTAAATAGCTCAGAATACTATAAGTTTGGTGAGGTCGTCTCAGAGACTCCATATACCTTTGTCCTCGTTTCTAAGAGATGTAAAATTCATCGAGTCTTTTGACCTGTAAAATTGATTACGCACGATTCAGTGAAGTCAGTACAGGCTGAGACGGTGGGATACCTGACATCGGACGGTCCGAGGAGACAGGAACCATAAGAGGTCCGTTCTTATGACCGCACCCAACGGTAAGGGGGTAGGTCTTCTAGAAGGGTTGGGTCCCTAGGTTAGGCGCAGAGAATACAGAGGACGTAACCGTCTGTCCAAGAAGTGGGGATTTCGGTGAACCCTTCGGGTAAAATTTATTATACGTTATTATTAAGACCTATGACTAAGGTGAGGGTGAGAGAACCCGAATATAACAACAACAAAAGAGGTTAAACAAAAAACCGACCTAACCAAATCACTTCAAATAAAGGAAAAGTATAACACTTCAGAAACCACAGTGAAGAGTCTCTACGTCTCGGAACCCGATCACGTGTTACTGGATCCTGTTGGTACTAGGATCGTCCAGAGAGAGAGACTGACACAGAAAGAGTCTAGAAAGAAAATTCGACGGACAAAGTAAACCATCATGTAAGGACGTACAATCTGAGGTGATGAACTGTCAACCAATAAGATAACGAAATTTTTTACGGAACCTTATATTTAACGAGTCATCTGACTACGTTAATTTGAATCCGTCCACATCAAAGATATCAAAACTTAAAACAAGACTGGGGTACCCTCAAGAAAAATCTATGGAAAGATTAAGTGAGATTATTTGACCGACTGATACCATATCGAATAACTAGAATTAATTCTCTTCGATAATAAAAATTCCTAAGTGAATCCGAACTTGAAGAGATCTGTGACAGAGTTTATTAGAGTCACGGAAAACCTTTCTCGATGACTCAAGAGAAAAGAATACCTAACGGAAAGGAGGATCCGTTATAGAGAATTCACCAGTACGTCCCACGACTCACATTGTCATCGGAGACTACAAGAACCGAACGGAGAGATTTAATCTTGACGATGAAAGATGTTCTGTGACCTCACTCAGATTCGAATGAGCCGAGTAGAATGCTGTCCGGTTATTTAACCTCTGTTCCACAACTCCGTTCCTTATGTTGAACCTTTCGACCGACTACTTCTTCTACAGTCTGATTACAGAGTTTTACTAGTAGAATAGGCACAGACCTACGGTCCAAGAAAATATCTAGTCTCTACTCCCCTCCACTCCTTTGTTTCATCTTTCCTGTAACTAGAACGTTTATAGAGGATCTTACCGTTCAGAGTCCGTCCCCTACACAATTAAAGAAAGACGGTAGATGTTCGACTGTCCTAAGACGTTTCCGTGAAATCAAATTCGTCTCCCCGTCCTAAGAGACTTCGGTAATACACACTAATATTATTGTTTTCGTTGATTTCCGATCAACTTCGTTGTCAAGGTTGTACCTCAGTCTTAACTGAAAAGGGACGTTGTCGGGATCATAAGGGTCGGACGACATAGATTCATCGTGGACCTACCCCGGGAGTACCTTCTTTCTTCTAGGGTCAAAGAACCAAAGTGAGTGGTCCATAAATCGGAGAAGTGAAACCTAGACCTCCCCTACTCATTACGACCGTCAAAGATAGAGAGCCACTCTATTCTATCTCATTGAGAACAAACCCACAACTCCCCTGTCCTCTGGGTCTACCTCGGAGTCAGTTTAACTTGACGTCCTTCGTCTCCGTCCCCTTTCCTCTTTCACTCCACACCATATTTATGGTGTCTGAAAAAGAGATAAAGCTCAAAATCATCTAAAAGAACTTTTATAAAGGCAAAGAGCCACAAGAGTACTGTCAAAGATCCCTTAATTTCGTAAACGAAAATATCAGGGAGGGGGTTGACGGGGAACGACGAAACGAAGGAAGTGACTCCTCAACCAGGTGTCTCGAGAAGTACGACGGTAGGGTCCGGACCTTTAAAGATGATATAAATACAATGGACGGACTACGAACCTCCACAAGTTCAAACACTGGGTCCGTCCCAAACGTTTATTTCAGTCCGTAAAGAGTAGTGGTCAATTTCTAGAGAAATATAGGAAATCGAAAATCGGAACAACTCTTATCTCGACTGTAAGAAGTACTTTCAATTCCTTAAATTAAAGGGGGTTTCTTCTCGTAGAGTAAAAGTATATTTCAACTGTTCACTTACAAACCCCTCTCTTAGTTCTAAAAAGAGTCCTTTTTCTGTTCAAAGGATATTAGTCACCTCAAGTCGAAGTCCTCTACGAAGATGACTAAAATAAGACTTTTGTAAATTGTCTGCAGTGTCAACAGATCTCTTCGATAGGTAATTTTTGAACAATTTGTGACTAAAAAGTTGAAATTCCTGATATCAAGGTAGTACTTGGATTTTTTATTTGACATTTCCTAAGGAGAACTATGACGTACTTTACTAAATGTCATATGAAAAACCAACCCTCGATGAATCTGCAATTTAGTCCAGACCGTTTCCTACTATTTACACTTTATCGATTTTGACTCTGTAAGAGCGATCATGATTAACATATCGTTTGGGTTAACAGATAAGTATATTAAACAAAAAAGACTATTTTAATATAATAGTTGGAGGTTCTCTTAAATCAGTACATAGGAACTTTAGTCGTCTTAAAACACTTAAAAGTTCATCTTTAAGTATCTATACATATAGACATAGTTTCTTTTAAGAGACCGGTGACATTAAAAACAGATTATTGTAATTATTTTTCATCCAACACGTCCGATTTTTTAAACTATAATTTTAATTCCCTGTACAAAGTAAATAGTGTTGTTTAAGGGTTCATTGAACCGGATACACTTGTGTTTCGAAAGAAGGTTAAAACTTCTAAGAAAAGTCTACGAATAAGTAAGAAGAAGACCATTCAAGTCAAGTCAACGAGTCAGTACAGACTGAGAAACACTGGGGTACCTATCGTCGTACGGTCCGGAGGGACAGGTAGTGGTTGAGGGTCTCAAATGGGTTTGAGTGCACGTAACTTAACCACTACGATAGGTTGGTACAGTAGAAGACGACAGGGGAAGAGGAGGACGGAAGTCAGAAAGGGTTGTAATCCGAGAATAGTTTACTCAGTCGAGAAGTGTAGTCCACCGGTGTCATAACCTCAAAGTCGAAGTTGTAGTCAGGAAGGTCACTTGTGGGTCCTGACGAAAGGAAATCCTACCTGTCCAACCTAGAGGAACGTCAGGTTCCCTGAGAGTTCTCAGAAGAGGTTGTGGTATCAAGATTCCGTAGTTAAGAAGTCGAGAGTGAAAAGAAATATCAGGTCGAGAGTGTAGGTATGTACTGATGACCTTTTTGGTATCGAAACGGATTTGTCTGGAAATAACCGTTTCATTACAGAGACGAAAAGTTATACGACAGATCCAAAGAAACCAGTATTGAAAAGAAGGTTTCTCATTCACAGAAAATTAAAGTACCGACGGTAGTGGTAGACGTCACTAAAATCTCGGGGTTTTTTATTTCAGTCTGTGACAAAGGGTAGATAAACGGTACTTCACTACCCTGGTCTACGGTACTAGAAGCAAAAGACTTACAACTCGAAATTCGGTTGGAAAAGTGAGAGGAGAAAGTGAAAGTAGTTCTCCGAAAAATCCAGAAGAAGTGAAAGACGGTATTCCCACCACAGTAGACGTATAGACTCCAATAACTATAAAGAGGGTCGTTAGAACTAAGGTCGAACACGAAGTAGGTCGGGTAGCAAAGAGTGCTACATGGGACGTGTATTCAATTTATTCATCCCACGGTTATATGTCGGAACTGCATGAGAAAAAGGATAAACCTTGGTCAGACAACAAGGTACAGGTCAAGATTGACAAAGAAGGACTGGACGTACGTCTAAAGAGTTCTCCGTGCAGTCCACCACACATTAAGGGGTAGAAAAAGTCTTAAAAAGGTGTCGAATAACACTAGGTGTGTCAGTTTCGTCTTAGTAATAAGAATTGTCACGTTATAACCTTCTTTCACTATAACACGAATTAATCACTTTTGTCGTATTAAAACGACGGAAATAAAAAAATGTGACTTGAAGTCGTGCCACAAGACAATTGAGTCGTCTGACGACAACAAGACGACAATTCACGTACTTTTGTGTAAGACAAACGAAATGAATCCTCCGTTTCTTGATCCACGTATATAAACCAAATGGAACCATTGACGTTTCCCTTCAGTAGTTAGTTACAGTGTCCGAAACTCGATAAGAATACTGTTGAGTTAAAATAATAAAAAAAAGGAAGTCATTCAAACAGACATTTCTACGAGAAAAGGGGAAATAGGTAGTGTTGGGAAAGAGTAAGAAGTATATCCGTCTCTAAAGTAACTAGACTTCTCTTCAAGGAAGTTTCACCCTTTCGTTTCTTAACCTGAACTCGGGATGAATACACACACCTTTGACTTCCCTCTGTATTAAACAAGTCCGTTTTAGGAGAATTCAAAAATCAAATACTTTGTGAAAACTTTTGATTAGTTAGTACTTGTAAAATCTTTGATGGACTTTACTTTAGGGTGTTCTGTAAATTCCACTATGTTATCCCACGTACTTTTAAATGTAGTGTAGTAAACAAACTTTTTATTTTGGTTTTCTTGAATTTACCGAATATTATTAGTTATAATTATAAATACATACTTATATATTTTTACTCTATAATTGTCTACCCACAAAAGTATCACACAACTATTAATACCCTTTTTAAGAACTTCCGAAAGTTCAAGAAAGTCTAGTCGACACGTCCTTAAATAAACGGAAGAATAAGTATCGGTATGACGATAATTACAGTAGAGAACAAATTTAAAGAAATTAAAATTATGATAGTCACGGTCCTTCGGTAATTATTATGTACGATAGACACGTTCTATTTCACCCCTTTATTATTATAATAAAAAAAATAAATAATAAAGATATCTTTGGGATACTTTATGGGTCTTATCAATAAAATACATTTCTTTACACGTAACCACAACTTTCCAAATTACAAACAGATCCTAGTTTGTCACTACCTGAATTACGAACTTTAGTCCAGAGGGTTAATGTAAACGGTTCGTTGCTAATTAACCCTTTCATTCCAGAATACTAAAATGTAAGAACTAAAAGATCTCTACGTTAACTGTTTTTATATGTTTTTATATCAGGAGTCCGGTTTAGACCGGGTGACGAACAAAAACATTTATTAAAGTAACCCTGTGTCAGTGTACGTAAGACAAGGTATGACGGATACTAACAAAGGGGTAGTGGTGTCTTCTCCAATCATTTACGTCACCTTTGAAAACTTTCTATTTATGTCGAAGAAACGTAATAACTAAATCATACCCAGTTTTGTTCTGATAAAGACAAAATAGACACCTTAGAGAGTCTAGACAATATGTAGTTCACAAACTTCCTGTAATCAAAAGTGGTAGTTCTGAAATTAAACACCTAGAGACGAAGGGTAATGAATTTTGGTACTATACAAAACTCATTTGAATTCTAAGAGCCACATAACTTAACACGTTTCATCGCACTGATATTCGAGACACCTGACTTGAGATTGACTTCAGAAGTTAAAAGAACTATCTCTTGACATGGAATCCTAAAATTTAAGGGGTCCTATAAACTAAAAGTACAAAGATGGATTTAAAACCCAAGAAAATTAACTGAAGGAATAAGATTATTATATGAATTAAATGGGATAACCTTTTTTTTTTTTTTGTACTATACAAAACTTTAAAAATAGTTTCTTATCAAGGTACCGACAAAGGGTGTTTGAGACAATAAAAACAAAGAGAAATTATTTCGGAAAAACACGAAGTCGAGAATCACCGAAGGTTAAAGTGATCAGGTTCACAGGATTCTTTAATGTACAAAGTATTGCAAAAGAGGACCGAATGAGAACTCTTAATCTGTCTATATAACGGAAAAGAACAGGGAGACTTCTCATTAGACCGTAGAAAATCCTCTTGTCATAACGAAGGACGTACTTAGATCGAAAACAAATAGAGTTTCGATATTAATGATTGACATAAAAATCAAGACATTTGGGATTAAACGGTAGGGCAAAATAACAACGGACAATTAGTGTTGGATGGTCTTCAGTGTTTTCGGAATCAGAAACTCTTTATAAACTACGTACGTCCCGTTGAGTCTTTCTTCTTGTTTACGAACAGTCGAGAAATCTTTTCCTTTCGTTCAGGAACCATTAAGTTTCTCTCACACTAGTCTAAAGCACTTCATTCAATCACCATCATACGCGTATGTGGGGATTCATGTGGGATTCATTCGTGTATGTAGGATTCATTCAGTAATAATTAAACTTTTTATCTGTGTAAACACATATGGTTTTCTGTGACATGATTTCCAAAAGTTGTAGGTACCATATTTTCTTTTTTGCGTCCATAACATTCTTACAAAAGTAGAAACTCCAGGCAGAATCACTACTATAAGACATTAAACTTAAACGAAGGTATTAATACAAGAAGGATGGATTCGTGGATGGAAGGATTCGTGACATGACGAGGGACCTTGATATCACCACTGACTCTAGCTGTGTCAGAGACGGAAAAATGTAGGTTTTAAAAGAACCAAAACCTTAGAATGAAAAACTACTATTATAACCGATAGAATACATTTGCCTTTAACTAACCGTCCTTATGTACAACTTTCCTGTTTCCTCTCTCTTTCTCTTCCTCCCTCCCTCCCTCCCTTCCTTCTTTTATTCCGTCCGTCCGAGTTTATTTTATTTCCGTTCACTTTTCACTTCAGTGAGACGCACTGGCTGAGACGCTAGTGTACCTGTCATCGGATGGTCCGAAAAGACAGGTACCCTAAAAGGTCCGTTCTCATGACTTCACCCAAAGGTGAAGGAAGAGCTCTAGAAGGGCTGGGTCTCTGACTTGGCCAAGAGGGTGTAACGTCCGTCTACGAAATGAAAGACTTTATTGCCGTTCCAATGTATGTTAACCCCCATGAAGACTTCTGAAGTAATTAAGTTCTAATTGTAAAATACTCGTAATTGCATCTTATGTCTATTACCTAGACTCTAATATAGCTAATTGGGGGTAATATCTTGTAAAAACGTAAATTTATGTACAAAATTAGTGTCACATATAAATGTCTTTAAAAACGTAACGATTCTAGAGAAGTTTACCAGTTTTTTATGACGGACAGAATCGAATTCAACGAATCGAATATCAAGGTGTAATACCTTTAAAGATGGAATCCCGATTAGAGGTATTTAAATAGAAACAGATCGACTTCCCACTAAAAAAAAAAAAGGATCGAAAGAATTGTGAGAGAAACGATAAAGAAACCCAACAAAAGAAGATTTAATTGAGTCCAGTAACCCTTACCAAGGAACCAGAAAGAATACCGTGGTATAGTGACGATTGAAGTCTAGGTTTCCGTAATTAAAATAAATTTTTTTTTAACAAAGTTTACTATCATTCTCATTGACGAATTCATCGTATATAATTTTAGTGAGGTTCTCACCGACTCCGTACATTTGGAAGTCCGGTGTAGTAGGATTTCCGTCATCCAAACTGAGATTTGTCTCATATCGCCAGTGCACCGTTACCAAATTCTGAAGTCTCACGTGGCCTTTAATACATTAGTAACTAAACAACAGTAAATCGACGATTCGACATAGACTGAGGAAACGTTGGGGTACCGGACATCGGACGGTCCGAGGAGACAGGTACCTTAGACGGTCTGTCCTTATGATCTCACTCAACGGCAAAGGAAGAGGTCCCCTAGAACGACTGGGTGTCCATCTTGGGTGGAGAGGACGTAACCGTTTGAATAAGAAATGGTGTCTATGTTATCCCGTCGGGGTATTAATAACTATACAACTACATTAAACCTCTCGTGACACTGTATATAGGAAAGACGTACAAGTCGTCACGTAATTATTTACGTCAAAAAGATCTAATGAGTGGACTTAAAACATCTATGAGAGGAAGTCATCAGTATACAATTGATTTTTTATATCAGTGTTGGACTTTCATCTCTCACAAAATCAAACCACCCTTGTAATCCTGAAGTTCGGGGCCTCCGTCGTAGCGTTCATTGGGACTTTTTGAACGAACTCCTTCGTCCCTTTCCTCAGTCCTATATGCCTTCAAACATTGTTTCCTCCCGTCCGTCAGACTTGTAGTTTCTAATGACAATTAATTCCCTTTGGTCCGTAGAGTTCGATACATCACGAGAAGATCCATACCCTTCTACGTTCTCAGACCCTAATAACTTCAGTGAGGAAAGCATACGTGGAGACCATAGACCCCGGTCGTAGGAAAAGAGAAAATAAAGAGTATAAGGGGGAGGGTGTTGGGTCGAGGAGTCGTTAGCGGTACCCTCCCACCCCCTCCGTTATAGACGACCTAACGTCCGAAATAAAAGGGAAACCCCCCGGGAGTGATTGTAAAGCTCCAAACTTTCGTGACATCCGACAATGTAGAAACAAATAACTATGCCGTCCTTTATAAGGTAAAGTGTGTAGGTCGACTTAGTCTCAACCTTTTTAAGGACGTAGGGAGATGGGAGGTGGATTATGGGTATACGAAATAAGTCGAGTCAAGACAATTCAGAGAGTCAGCACAGGTTGAGATACTGGGGTACCTGACGTCGTGTGGTCCGGAGGGACAGGTAGTGGTTGAGGACCTCAGGTGCGTTTGGGTGCAGGTAACTCAGTCACTACGGTAAGTTGGTACAGTAGGAGACAGTAGGGGAAGAGGAGGACGGGAGTCAGAAAGGATCGTAGTCCTAGAAAAGTTTACTCAGTCGAGAAACGTAGTCCATCGGTTTCATAACCTCAAAGTCGAAGTTGTAGTCAGGAAGGTTACTTGTGAGTCCTGACTAGAGGAAATCCTATCTGACCAACCTAGAGGAATGTCAGGTTACCTGNACAGGTAGTGGTTGAGGACCTCAGGTGCGTTTGGGTGCAGGTAACTCAGTCACTACGGTAAGTTGGTACAGTAGGAGACAGTAGGGGAAGAGGAGGACGGGAGTCAGAAAGGATCGTAGTCCTAGAAAAGTTTACTCAGTCGAGAAACGTAGTCCATCGGTTTCATAACCTCAAAGTCGAAGTTGTAGTCAGGAAGGTTACTTGTGAGTCCTGACTAGAGGAAATCCTATCTGACCAACCTAGAGGAATGTCAGGTTACCTGATAGCTCAGAAGAGGTTGTGGTGTCAAGTTTTGGTAGTTAAGAAGTCACGAGTCGAAAGAAATATCAGGTTGAGAGTGTAGGTATGTACTGATGACCTTCTTGGTATCGGAACTGATCTGTCTGGAAACAACCGTTTTATTACAGAGACGAAAACTTATAAGACAGATTCAACCAGTATTGAAAGGAAGGTTCCTCATTCGTAGAAAATTAAAGTACCGACGTCAGTGGTAGACGTTACTAAAACCTCGGGGGGTTTTATTTCAGACTGTGACAAAAGTGACAAAGGGGTAGATAAACGGCACTTCACTCCCCTGGTCTACGGTACTAGAATCAAAAGATTTACAACTCGAAATTCGGTTGAAAAAGTGAAAGACGGTATTCTCACCGTAATAGACGTATAGATTCCAATAACTATAAAGAGGATCGTCAGAACTAAGGTCGAACACGAAATAAGTCAAGTCGAGTCAGCGAGTCAGCACAGGTTGAGAAACGACACGAAATAATGTGCACACGTTAAGAGTAAAGCTCTAACCGAGACGGATCACCCATCCGTCCGTGATTGAAACCCCTTGGAGTCTTGAATGACCAGGTCGGATTGGGTACGACCCATAGACTTTGATATACTTGATTGTAAGTGACCACCGAGTCTCCAATTTCGCAGACGGACGTTACGCCCTCTGGACCCAAGCTAGGGACCAAACCCTTCTAGGGGACCTCTTCCTTTACCGTTGGGTGAGGTCATAAGAACGGACTTCTTAGGGTACCTACCTCCTTGGACCACCCGATGTCAGGTGCCCCAGCGTTTCTCAGCCTGTACTGACTCGCTGAAGTGAAAGTGAAAGTGAAAGTAAGTCTCTCTTCCAAATAAGGTTAGGTTATTGAGTATATACAAAAGAGATGGTCTGGTAGTAAGAGGGGTGTGTAGTATTCCTCTTATTCTGGAAACGTCACGGTAATTACTTCGGAAGGGACCCCCGAGTCTGCCATTTCACAGACAGATGTTACGTCCTCCACACCCAAGTTAGGGACCCAACCCTTCTAGGGGACCTCTTCTTTTACCGTTAGGTGAGGTCATGATAACGGACCTTTTAGGGTACCTGTCTCCTCGGACCGTCCGATGTCAGGTACCCCAGCGTTTCTCAACCTGTACTGAGACTGAGAGACTCGATTAACATAGTAGACATTTTATTCGACGAAATTGGTCTACAAGAGTTTCAAGAAAAGGTAGAGACTTTCAGACACAAAAAGGTTAGTAGAGAAGATCAATCATGTCTACGTGCTTGTTTAATGGAGTTTGGAATCATGGTGTCTTGTCGAAAGTTATACGAGTAAAAGATTGATTTATAATTTCTTTATGTAACTCACCCTCTGTCAGTAATATCTCTAAGTTTAAACATCATGTCCTCTCTTTCGTTTTCTTTATAGAGATTGACGATTAAAATCCCTTTTTTTTTTTTCGGTATACTTTTTGGAGTCTTTAGTTTATACTCTTACTATCTTCGAAGACTTCCTCTTTTTCCTTGTATTTTCCTTTTGTTATTAATTTATTGTTTAGAAACGGACTTAAAATTTTTCTGGAATTAGATATCCAAATTTACTAAACGGTTCGATGACCTCCCCCAATAGTTTTACTTTACCGTTTCATTCACGTATCCTTTACTTAAGAAGGTAATTTTTCGTCTGACAATTTTTTTTATTTTTTTCGTTTCTTCTGGTGTGTGAAGTGGTTCCTTCGTACGAAAATACTATGAATTACTATTTTCGTTTTCAAATTTTCCCGTTATAAGGATATTATGACTATACCTTTCCCTACAAAAGTGTATAACGACTACCCGTAAATTTAGCAAGATTCGACAAATTTGTACGTCTACTGTGGTGGGAACACCGTCTTTCACTTCTCCTTAATTTTTCGGAGAACTACTTTCACTTTCTCCTCTCACTTTTTCAACCGAATTTTGAGTCGTAAGTCTTTTGCTTCTAGNTCCTCGGACCGTCCGATGTCAGGTACCCCAGCGTTTCTCAACCTGTACTGAGACTGAGAGACTCGATTAACATAGTAGACATTTTATTCGACGAAATTGGTCTACAAGAGTTTCAAGAAAAGGTAGAGACTTTCAGACACAAAAAGGTCAGTAGAGAAGATCAATCATGTCTACGTGCTTGTTTAATGGAGTTTGGAATCATGGTGTCTTGTCGAAAGTTATACGAGTAAAAGATTGATTTATAATTTCTTTATGTAACTCACCCTCTGTCAGTAATATCTCTAAGTTTAAACATCATGTCCTCTCTTTCGTTTTCTTTATAGAGATTGACGATTAAAATCCCTTTTTTTTTTTTCGGTATACTTTTTGGAGTCTTTAGTTTATACTCTTACTATCTTCGAAGACTTCCTCTTTTTCCTTGTATTTTCCTTTTGTTATTAATTTATTGTTTAGAAACGGACTTAAAATTTTTCTGGAATTAGATATCCAAATTTACTAAACGGTTCGATGACCTCCCCCAGTTATTTTACTTTACCGTTTCATTCACGTATCCTTTACTTAAGAAGGTAATTTTTCGTCTGACATTTTTTTTTTTTTTTTTCGTTTCTTCTGGTGTGTGAAGTGGTTCCTTCGTACGAAAATACTATGAATTACTATTTTCGTTTTCAAATTTTCTCGTTATAAGGATATTATGACTATACCTTTCCCTACAAAAGTGTATAACGACTACCCGTAAATTTAGCAAGATTCGACAAATTTGTACGTCTACTTTGGTGGGAACACCGTCTTCTTCTCCTTAATTTTTCGGAGAACTACTTTCACTTTCTCCTCTCACTTTTTCAACCGAATTTTGAGTTGTAAGTCTTTTGCTTCTAGTACCGTAGACCAGGGTAGTGAAGTACCGTTTATCTACCCCTTTGTCACCTTTGTCACAGTCTGAAATAAAACCCCCGGAGTTTTCAGTGACGTCTACCACTAACGTCGGTACTTTAATTTTCTACAAATGAGGAACCTTCCTTTTAATACTGGTTGGATCTATCGTATAAGTTTCATCTCTGTAATGAAACGGTTGTTTCCAGACAGATCAGTTCCGATACCAAAAAGGATACCAGTACATACCTTCACTCTCAACCTGACACTTCTTTCGACTCGCGGATTCTTAACTACGAAAACTTGACACCACAACCTCTTCTGAGAACTCTCAGGGAACCTGACGTTTCTCTAGGTTGGTCAGGTAAGACTTTCTCTAGTCAGGACCCACAAGAAACCTTTCTGACTACGATTTCGACTTTGAGGTCATGAAACCGGTGGAGTACGCTTCTCCACTGAGTAACCTTTTCTGAGACTACGACCCTCCCTAAACCCCGTCCTCCTCTTCCCCCGCTGTCTCCTACTCTACCGATCTACCGTAGTGACTGAACAACGTGTACTTACCCATTTGAGGCCCTCAACCACTACCTGTCCCTCCGGACCGCACGACTTGACTTGACTTGACTTCGACAAATTTATCATTTGTTTTTTGTAAACAATCTTGAATTTAATACACGGGAAGTTGGGGGTTTAGAGTAAACACACACACACACAACTTTAGTATTTTCATTGGTTTTTGTTTTTAGAAATTATACCGTAAAGAAGTGTTACCGTCGTTCTCTTTTTTGTTGTTGTTAGTTTCTTTGGACATTCGTTTAAGGGTAAGTGTCAAACCTTTTTAATGGGATGGAGTCGAGTATTCGGTCTTACGTCAGTATGTTTACTTACTCGACCCCTATACAGTGATAAGAACCTCCCTAAATTTCTTCCCGAAGGGACGACCGAGTCACCATTTCTTAGGAGGACGTTATATCCTCTGCGTCCTCTGAACTCACTTTAGGGACGCAACCCTTCTAGGGGTCCTCCTCCTTTACCGTTGGGTGAGGTGGTAAAAACGACTCTGTCAGGGTACCTGTCTCCTCGGACCGTCCGATGTCGGTACACCAGTGTTTCTCGGTCTGTACTGACTCGTATGTGTGTGTCTATATGTATATGTATGTATATATATGTGTATACATCCGCGGTACTTACATACAATATACAGTTCAAGAATAGTATTCTAGTGTCACATCTTTTTGTCTAAATTGTGTTTTTACTTTCACTCTCACCATCCCATTTAAGTCATTTTTCCGTTGCCTATTTTACTTCTAACGTGAAACGGAGTCGTACAACGGACGGGGTGTTTTATGTGTGAGTGTATAACGACTACTTTTTGGGTTGTACATGAGAAACAATAATAACAAGTCACCTATTCGGCACAGACTGAGAAACACTGGGGTTGAGAGTGTAGATATGTACTGATGACCTTTTCGGTATCGAAACTCATAAGTCTGAAGACAGTCGTTTCACTATAGAGACGAAAAATTATGTGACAGATCCAAACAGTATTGGAGAGAAGGTTCTTTGTTCTCAGAAAATTAAAGTTCCGACGTCAGTGGTAGCTGTCACTGAAACCTCGGGTTCTTTTATTTTAGTCAATGACAAACGTGAAAAAGGGGTAGATAAACTGTACTTCACTACCCTGGTCTACGGTACTAGAAGTAAAAGACTTACAACTCGAAATTCGGTCGAAAAAGTGAGAGGAGAAAGTGGGAGTAGATCTCCGAGAAATCAAGGAGAAGTGAAAGACGGTAATCTCATCGTAGTAGACGTATGGACTCCAACAACTATAAAGAGGGTCGTTAGAACTGAGATCGAACACTAAGTACGTCGGACCGTAAAACGTACTACATGAGATGTATCTTCAATTTATTCGTCCTACTGTTATACGTCGGAACTACTTTAGGAAAGGGTCAAAACTTGGTCGGTCCATAAGACACAGGTCAAGATTGACAACGAATTGTACATAATACTAGGAGTAAATAACTTTCGATATCAAATACATACGTTGTGATCTTCTTTTTTAAATATATCTTTCAATCTATATACCCACAGGTACTCTCTTTCGTACAATATTATATGTATCATTTTAATATAACAACGTTTTATTTTAGAAATATCACCATATATGTGTATGACTATTTACCTATTTCTACATTTCTATGTTTACCTCTATCTCTNCGATATCAAATACATACGTTGTGATCTTCTTTTTTAAATATATCTTTCAATCTATATACCCACAGGTACTCTCTTTCGTACAATATTATATGTATCATTTTAATATAACAACGTTTTATTTTAGAAATATCACCATATATGTGTATGACTATTTACCTATTTCTATATTTCTATGTTTACCTCTATCTCTCTAGACATAGAAATTTGTGTATCTATATAGCTATATCTAAGCGAACCTCTTCCTACATCTTTCTATGTTTAATTCGATAATTTAAACAAGTGGTGAAACCGTCCATAACCTTCTTCCTTCTCCACTCTCTTCCAACTTTGCTAGTCAAAATGGAAATGTATAGAGAATAATAAAAGACAAAATAAGTAACATTACTGGTATAATGGACATTTTTTATTTTCGTAAAATTTTTATTTATTTCGATCTATTCAGTATAGATGGTCTGTGAGGTGTCCCGACCCCTTTAAAGTCTAAAAGAGTTGATGAAGTCACACTATGTAATCGTGGTCACTATGTTTATTCCCTCCACCCTAGTGTCTTCTCCGTTTTCAATAAAGACCAGTCTCTTGCACTACCTTTTTCGATGTGTAGTTTCATCTACAGACTCTACACTAAAACAAAAATTCAGTGTCGTACTTTTTATCCTTTCGTAATTGACTTGTTTCTTCCGTCCTTTCTCTTAAAATCAGTTCACGTCTTTATACTGGTTTCATGTATATAAGCATGTGGTTCGAATTATATGCAATTTCTGGGATTACGTAAAAACTTTCTTTCCTAATAACCTGAAGGCACTAAAATTTTGGTTTTGAGTTACCGAAAGATTAATAGACCGTTAACCAAAAGTAGTATCTGTCTCGAGTCTCATTATAATTTTAGGTTTCCTGATTTTATATTTTACGGTGTTCGCTCTCTTTTTAGAAACTTTGAAATTCGCTATTGTTTGTAGAAGATTTCTATTGACTTCTTGGAGACTTGAATGGTAGAATTCCACGAGTTTGATAATCCGGTTATATAAGATTGAACTAAATCAATTGTGAGGATTTTACACAAACCACGGTTTCTCCTTCTGTCCAAAGACAAAGAAATATACAAATTATTGAGTGTGACTTCAAAGCCACTAATAAGTATACACAAACATTTATTAAGTTCGTGTCGGAGACATAACCACAGAAAGTTTACTTTAGCATAGACAGAGGGTTATGTGTCCTGTCTCTCTTCTCGAACAAATTTCCGGATCTCGGGACTAACCTTACTCTGGATGAGTGTCGAGAATCGGTCTCCGGGAGCCAATGTACTGTGTACTGACTCACCGTCAGACAGAGAGACTGTGCGTGGGCAGACAGACTCCCGATCGAGTCAGGGTCCTCCGGGACAGTCGTGATTCAGTCCCACTGAATTAACCTCGTATACTTTACTCGATGGAGGAGAAAGGGTCTAAGGGTTGAGGAAGTACGTCAAACATATGTTAAAATGTAAAAATTCGAACTATAAATTGAAGAGAGTTCAAATAAAGTAGGACACTAACGTTCTCATCTAAGTAAAAGTGACACTAACCCTTTCAGGTAGTTATCAGGGTCGTTCACAGTAACTCAGTAACCCTAAGTTTATTAACTCGGAGTTCTCATGTGTTTATCTTTCCCGTTTACGAGAGAGGTAAAGAATCGAAAAATTGAGGACACGACTTCCTCTATTCGTCTTCTTAGAGTACGGAACTCCGGTTCCAACGACTCAGAAACTTTGCATGTAAGACACCAAACGTGAAAATTTCAGTGTAGGTGGCCTCGACTCAAAAGTCTAATCCACTACCTCCAGTTAGGACCTATACAAGTGTTATTCCTCTTTCTCATTACTTTGTCCTGTCTACCTATTATTTACTTTTTGTGCAAAAATGTCAGAGACTTTATAATAGGGAAGTTAAAGAACGGAAAAAATTTTTTAAAATTAATTTTTTTTTGTCTTTATCGAAAATTAAATTTAGTGTAAGTCAGTCTTTTATATTAAATCATTTCTCAATTCTTGACAGAGACATAATAGAGATTTTTTATCAAATGATTCATTGATGTCATTTTTATAATCACTTTTATAAAAAATTAACTTCACATCAACTAAACTAAATGTTACAACGTAACCAAAGACCACATGTCGTTTCAATAAGTTTAATATATACATATATACACACACATATATATCAAAAATATGTAAGAAAAAGTATAAGAAAAGACAATACCAAATAGTGTCCTACAAGTTATATCAGGGGACATGATGTGTCATCCTGGCATAACAAATAAGTAAGATGTATATTATCAAACGTAGACGATTAGGGTTTGAGGGTTAGGTAAGGGGTGATGGTTGGTGTACAGACAGACGACAACAAGTCAATGATTCAGTACAGACTGAGTGACACCGGTGTACCTGACGTCGTACGGTCCGAGGGGATAGGAAGTGATAGAGGGTCTCAAACGAGTTTGAGTACAGGCAACTCAACCACTGTGGTAGGTTGGTAGAGTGTAGTGGGGGAAGAGGAAAACGGGAGTCAGAAAGCGTCGTAGTCCCAGAAAAGGTCACTCAACTGAGAAGCATAGTCCACCGGTTTCATGACCTCGAAGTCGTAGTTAAGAAGGTTACTTATAAGTCCCAATAAAGGAAATCCTACCTGACCAACCTAGAGGAACGTCAGATTCCCTGAGAGTTCTCAGAAGAGATTGTGGTGTCAAGTTTTCGGAGTTAAGAAGATGGGAGTCGGAAGAAATATCAGGTTGAGAGTGTAGGTATGGACGGATCACCTTTGTGGTGTCGAAACTAATATACCTGAAAACAGTCGTTTCACTACAGAAAACGAAAAATTATGTGACAGATCCAAACAGTATCGAAAAGAAGGTTCCTCGTTCGCAAAAGATTAAAACGCCGACGTCAAGCAAAGTCACCCACGAATTTTTGTCCACTTTAAAATTCTCTAATGGAAGAGACCAGCCAAACACAAGATTACTCTTAACTGGTACCTTTTCACCTACGAGGACACCGACGTCTCTTGAGATGATCAACTCTTTGTACAAGAGAAAACGTACCCACACCTTTACTCATACTAAAGAGAGACAGTCTCGTTGCACGTTGGATCTTTAATCTTTGTTACACGAGTAGTGTCGGGACCCTAGACGCAGATGACGGGGTGTGTTACACGCGAGTCCCGCCGTGGTCGACCGGACTCTCCATAGAAGAGACCTTCCACTTCCCTTGAAACGTACCCATCTAAGGTTGGGGAACTGACACGGAATTTACCCTTGTCTCCCATTAACATGTTGGAAGAATAATCTTCTCCTATTTAAAACTTCTCTGTGTTTATTGGTAAAATATCTTTTAATTAATGGAACACAGCCCCACTTTGGGTGTCCTCTCTCAATTCTCACCTTCCACGTTTTTTCTACGCTGGAGACCGATTACTACTTCAGTCCACACTACCCTAGGGTTCGGACCTCAAAGACTTGTGTCCGTATAAAGTCGACATCCTATTACGGGTAAAGTAACCTTTTAGTTAGCCTCTGGTTTCAATTCTCTTATATACTTTGTTTGTTTTTTGGTGAACCTCGAAGAGAACGAAAATAAATTAACGGACTAATAATCCCCCTTTTTCAATTCGTTTTAAGAAAGGATGAAAGAACATGACGATGTCCAAAGACAAAACAAGAAAGGACCACCGTTTGTTATTTCTTAGACGGACGTTACACCCTCTGGACTCAAACTAGGGATCCAGTCCTTCTAAGGAAACTCTTCCCTTACCGATGGGTGAGGTCATAAGAAAAAATAAAAAAATTAATTTAATAAATAAAATTAACCTCCGATTGATGAAATGTTACCCGAAGGGACCACCGAGTCTCCAATTTCGCAGACGGACGTTACGTCCTCTGGACCCAAGTTAGGGACCTAACCCTTCTAGGGGACCTCTTCCTTTATCGTTGGGTGAGGTCATAAGAACGGACCTCGCAGGGTACCTGCCTCGTCGGACCACCCGATGTCAGGTACCCCAACGTTTCTCAGCCTGTGCTGACTCGTTGAAGTGATGAGAGGTTATAACACAACTAAAAAACTGTATGTAACTGTAAGTGGTCGGTGCCCACATGTACACAGGGGGTAGGACTTGGGGGGAAGGTGGAGGGAGGGGTAGGGTAGATTAATCCCCCTAGTTTACTCGGATAATATACAAAACCCGAGGTTTTAGTGACATCTACCACTGACGTCGGTACTTTAATTTTCTGCAAATGAGGAACCTTCTTTTCAATACTGGTTGGATCTATCATATAAGTTTCCGTCTCTGTAATGAAACGGCTGATTCAAGGCAGATCAGTTCCGATACCAAAAAGGACACCAGTACATACCTACACTCTCAACCTGACACTTCTTCCGACTCGCGACTTCTTAACTACGAAAACTTGACACCACAACCTCTTCTGAGAACTCTCAGGGAACCTGACGTTCCTCTAGGTTGGTCAGGTAAGACTTCCTCTAGTCGGGAGCCTAAAGAAACCTTCCTTACTACGATTTCGACTTCGAGGTCATGAAACCTGTGGAGTACGCTTCTCAACTGAGTAACCTTTTCTGACTACGTTCCTCCCTGACCCCGTCCTCCTCTTCCCCTACTGTCTCCTACTCCACCGACCTACCGTAGTGTCTGAGCTACCTGCACTCAGACTCACTTGAGACCCTCTACCACTACCTGTCCCTCCGGACCGTACGACGCTAAGTGCCCCAGCGTTTCTCAGCCTGTGCTGACTCGCTGACTAGACTAGACTAGACTAGACTAGACTATGTCTCACTTCATTCAGTCTTTCTTTTTGTGTTAAGTCATATAATTACGTATATATACCTTAAATCTTTCTACCATTGCTACTGGGATATCCGCTCTGTCGTTCTCTGTGTCTATATTTCTTGTCTGAAAACCTGAGACACCCTCTTCCGTTCCCACCCTACTAAACTCTCTTATCGTAACTTTGTACATATAAATCAATTCAAGTCAGCGAGTCAGCACAGACTGAAAAACGCTGGGGTACTTAGCGTCGTACGGTCCGGAGGGACAGGTAGTGGTAGAGGGCCTCAAGTGAGTCTAAGTGCAGGTAGCTCAGGCACTACGGTAGGTCGGTAGAGTAGGAGTCAGTAGGGGAAGAGGAGGACGGGGGTTAGGAAGGGTCGTAGTTTCAGAAAAGGTCACTCAGTTGGGACGCGTACTCCACCGGTTTCATGACCTCAAAGTCGAAATCGTAGTAAGGAAGGTTTCTTTAGGGTCCCGACTAGAGGAAGTCTTACCTGACCAACCTAGAGGAACATCAGGTTCCCTGAGAGTTCTCAGAAGAGGTTGTGGTGTCAAGTTTTCGTAGTTAAGAAACCGCGAGTCGGAAGAAGTGTCAGGTTGAGAGTGTAGGTATGTACTGGTGACCTTTTTGGAATCGGAACTGATCTGTCTGGAATCAACCGTTTCATTACAGAGACGAAACTTATACGATAGATCCAACCAGTAGTGAAAGGAAGGTTCCTCATTAGTAGAAAATTAAAGTACCGACGTCAGTGGTAGACGTCACTAAAACCTCGGGTTTTTTTATCAGACTGTGACAAAGGTGACAAAGGGGTAGATAAAGCGTACTTCACTTCCCTGACCTACGGTACTAGAAGCAAGAGACTTACAACTCGAAATTCGGTTGGAAAAGTGAGAGGAGAAAGTGAAAGTAGTTCTCCGAAAAATCAAGGAGAAGTGAAAGACAGTGTTCCCACCACAGTAGACGTATAGACTCCAATAACTATAAAGAGGACCGTTAGAACTAAGGTCAAACACAAAGAAGGTCGGGTCGCAAAGAGTACTACATGAGCTGTATGTTCAATTTATTCGTCCCACTGTTATATGTCGGAACTGTATGAGGAAAAGGATAAACCTTGGTCAGACAACAAGGTACAGGTCAAGATTGACAACGAAGGACTGGACGTATGTCTAAAGAGTTCTCCGTCTAGTCCACCAGTCAAGTCAAGTCAAGTCAAGTCAGCGAGTCAGTACAGGCTGAGAAACACTGGGGTATTTAACGTCGTGCGGTCCGGAGGTACAGGTAGTTCTAAACTCTCTTATCGTAACTTTGTGAATATAATTGTATACACTCTATCTAGTGGTCAGGTTCAAGTTACGTACTTTACCCCGTGAGTTTTGGTGAGGTCATAAGAACGGACCTCTTAAGGTAGCTGTCTCTTAGGACCACCGGATCCTAGTGTTTCTCAGCCTGTGCTGACTCGGTGATTGTGAAAGTGAAATCGAGGATTCCCGTAAAAATGTAAGGTGACATTTAATAAGGGAACGTTGTCTTTGCCACCCAAAGTTGACCACCGAGTGATTACGTTTTGCGTGGACGGTTACGTCTTCTGTCACCAAGCTAAGGACTCAGTCTTTTTAGGGGACCTCCTCCGTTTACCGTTAGGTGAGGTCATAAGAAAGGACCCTCTAAAGGTACCTGTCTCCTCGGACCGTCCGATGTCAGGTATCCCAGCGTTTCTCAACCAGTAAGGAATCCCTGATTTGTCGTTGTTTTGGATTTGTCCTCGGAGGACCCTATTTCCTACGAAAAACTTCAAAGTGGAGAGACGAGAAATCGGGTAGGATGTACCTAGTAAGACTGAGTTTCAGAAATGTCTTTGATAAGTGTGAAGAGGTCTGGGAGATAAGGGATGAAACCACTGATTATCGAGAAGTAAAAGTGTCGAGTAGAATCCGTCGTAGAGACTTCCGAAGACCTTGAGATTTCTGACCTTGACATAGTAGAAGATGTGGGGCCATAGCAGTGGGTCATGATAAGAACCACGAATCTACTGAGTGTTATTCTTACAACTCACGTCCGTTCCTCCAGTGGAGATATCAGGTCCCTACCAAATGAACCCCTGTCTAAGGTGGACTCACAGGGGGTCTCCGTCGGAGCGGTGTTTACGTTTCCCCAAAGGAAGGAGTTAAGTTTATTACGAAGAGAAGTCTTTTGATAATATTATTGGGATGTTGACGTGACATTGATCTTTCATTTACCATGGGGAACCGGAGAACCTTAATATGATGTTTCGTGTGAACGTGTTGGTCTGGTCGACAGAATCGTTCTTAGGGTTTGTTTTAGTAATTTATTGACCTTTGAACGACGGTCCTTAATCTTAAGAGGGAAACTGGGATATAGTAGAAAATCGTCAATGGAAGACATGAGAGTACATATCGGTTTGTATAATGTCATCAAATCTGAGCAGGAAAACCGGGACTCGTCAGGTACCTTTGACAAGAAACGGTTCAAATAATTCCTGGTTATCTGGGAAAAACTACAGATGGAAAGAAAAAAAAAAATTAATGACTAGTAAACAAAGGAAAGACAACTTCATATTAACGAATCGTTACAACACAATCAAAGACGACATGTCACTTCACTCAGTCGACATACATACGTAAATATGCGAGGGAGAACCTGGGTGGAGGGTGGAGGGAGGGTAGGGTGGAGGGAGGGTAGGGTGGGTAGATCCAGGAACGTCGCGTGGTTCGACTCGGGGGACACGAAGACTTGTGAACCGTCGTAACCATCGAGAAGAGGACTTACTCACAGATCCTGACACTTTCTCGACTCTAAAACGGGATGAAAGTTCGACCGAATCAATGACAATCCACTTACGAACCCTTTCTGTACTCTAAAGACCCAGTCTCTTTTTCATGAAATAATGCGTGTCGTGTCGTCATCGGTCTCAGTCATACAAACGCAGTTAAAGGGAACGGAGGGTTCTTGGTACCCCTACTGAGCCCACCCAGGGTGCACTACGGCACGTATGTCACTCAAACGTAACGTTATTTCCTTACGACTCACACGCCGTAGATGACGAAAGTATTACTTGGTCCTCGCTGACGTGAGACAGCCACCCCTTCCTTCTGTAATTGAAGTAGGAAATTCTGACGAGAGACGTCCGTGTTCCGGCTCTTTACCGGGATCCTTTCTCTTAAGTCTGGGACGTAAAAACCACATGGGTCGTTCCTGTCTCTACGAGTCCCGAGTACCATCTATCGGAGACGGGACGGTTGTTACAGAAGGGAGTTCGGGACGTCGGGGTGTAAGAGGACCAAAAGACCAATGGAGAGACCCATGGGCACAGGAGACAGACAAGTGAATGAGACGGGGATACACTCGTAAAATTACTTAAACACAACTGAGGAGGAGAGGAGAACAAGATGTATGAGAAAGAGAAGTATTAGAACACGAAATTAAGTGTAGACATAGTCCTTGTGCTGGAGTCTATGGATTTCCCCACTTCGTTCATGACTTTACTCACTGTGTGTGGTCCTTCTTTGCGTGGTCGTAGACGGTCTTTGTCCTAGTAGACGGTGAGTAAAAATGACTTGTCTCTGTTTTTATGGATTGTATCATACCTACCTCTGACTTTTATTAAAACTTCGGTTGTAAATTTGATATATGAGATTTTTTATCTTTACAGGGTAATAATGTAAAAACACAACATTCAATCATCTTGAACAAGACTTTGATTTTTTTTATTTTTTGTTTGCAGACTTTGAAAAAGAAGATGTGTGGTACAGTTATCGTCCAAAGAATAAAGTCAAATGTTACACACTATAGTCTAAGTCAGTACCAAGGAGATCGACCCACACTATAAATGAAAATAACGAAAGGTATTACCTTTTGTTGACAAGGGTCTGTATATCTGGACATTTAAAAACATAAAATCCATTAAGGTAGACCCTCTCTACCTTAATGACACAGGGTTACAGTAGCAAAAATAAAAAAATAAAAAAAAAATGAAATAAAATGAAATGTTATGACATAACCAAAACGGTATGTCACTATACAATCTACGATCATGAATTACTAAAAATTCTAGGACATAAAGACATCATAGGTTGTCATCAAGAATGAAGTGTTCACCTTTATAATTCTCTATCTTTGACTTACTACAATTAATTAAAATGAACGTCAAATTGTAGTCGGTCTCTTTAGAAAAATTTGTAGTTTGAACTTTTAGTATCACACCTTATACACCAAGGTAAAGTGATCCCTCTGACTGAAGTCGTATATTTGCACCTGGTCTATTAAAGAGGGGTTTACCATAGAGGTTTGTGCAGTAGAGTCCTAATGACCGCGTCACTTTAGTACGTAAAACTATTTATAAGTCACTAATCCACTCAACATGGTCGTTTAAGTTGCCGGTCTAGGAATTACGTCAGTTCCAAGGTACTTATTCAGTTACAAACTTGTCAATTTTGAGACGAGTCATAAAACAGTATACTTCGATAATTTTTTGATACAGAATGATGGACAGGTCAAGTAGGTCTTTAGAGTGAAACCGAGTTCGATATCCTCAAATAACTCAATTACTTCAATTGCTGTTACAAGTATCATAACACATCATAATTGAAAAATTGGTTTTGTTTATGATCAAGTATTACATGATGTACTTAATTTTAAGATGTAAGAACCTTTGGTAATGATGGGACATATATACAATCAAGGGATTACAGATTGAAATTATGGTTGGTGTCGTCGTTATGGTGAGTTGGTTAAAACTGGTCAGATATTATTCAATAAGTTGAAGAGATTCATTTCATCGAGTAAAGGACTATAATACGGCACTCCCTGTGATATAGGTTTTCAAGAGTCACTTTAGTTTTAGTAGTTTTATGCTTCTTGTTAATATTTATTAACCGACCATGATGTATCTGTCTATCTACCTATACTAAATATCTATCTATCCTTAGTTAGACACGAAACTCGACTCCGGTGTTTATTGTAAAAGGTACATTTCATATGTCATTTTAGAATTATCATCGAAGTTATACGGTTCGTCGTAATAAAGGTCGATCTGAAGATGAACATTTTGAACAAAGACAAGTCTTGTCTACTAAAGACAATATCAGTTACGACGACGATTCAGCGAAGTCAGCACAGGCTGAGATCTGCCGTCGGGTGGTCCGAGGGCGTAGGGACCCTAAGAGATCCGTTCTTATGATCTCACCCAACGGTAAAGGAAGAGGTTACGTACTTTCACTTTTCAGTTTCACTTCAACGAGTCAGCACAGGCTGAGAAGTGCTGGGGTACCTGACGTCGGATGGTCCGAGGAGGCAGGTACCCTAAAAGGTCCGTTCTCATGACCTCACCTCATGGTAAACAAATTATTTGGACAGTAGACATTTTTCGTTAACGTGTTTAATAAAGGGGATTACGTATTGATTAAGGTGTCCTCGTAGTCAATAAAATGAGTGTAGGTTTCGTTTGCGAAAGTTTAAAAGTCAGGAAAAGTTGTCTAGTGGTTAACAAAGTAGTACGTAGAAAAGAAATATGGACACACCAAGAAATACTACTTACTAAAGTATTATAATAAAATACTAAAACAGAATAAAGGAAATTTGTGTCTATGTGAAACGTATAGTCTGTACACCTAGATCGTGAGTGAAAGTGTTTCTTTATCCGAGTCATGGTAAAAAGAAATTTGAGTGCTAGAACCGTAAAAATAAAGGGGTGAACCCATGTCTCTGTATAAAGAGACAGGAATTTTTTTACTGGTTACGTCTTTGGTTACTGTACCGTAAATGGTACGTTGAAGTCTCAGTTCTTATGTTATCCTTGACCACCTCCTGTACTGTGAGAATTTTCCTAGACCCCTGTCAACAGTATACCTTTACTTCCCAAAACAGGGTCTCAAAGAGATCTCCAACCTTTAAGTTTTGAAAATACTTTTTAGTGAGTCGACAAATTACAATGGAACTAAAATGAATTTTGTGATGGATACGTGTGATGTGTAAAAGATCCGACTTATAGTTGACTAAAACCTCACTTTTACGGTCAAACGTTGTACACTTTTCTTAACTCACTATGAGTAAGATAGTCCCGATTATTCCGACCTCAGATCTAAGCCAGTGATATTCTAGGTAATTAAAGAGTTCCTTTTCTTAAAAAACAGAAAAAGACACCCGAAGGGAACACCGGGTCGACAACTTCTTAGACGGACGTTACACCATCTGGACCCAAGTCAGGGACCTAACCCTTCTAGGGGACCTCTTCCCTTTCCGATGGGTGAGGTCAAAAGACCGGACCTCTTAAGGTACCTGACATATCAGGTACCCCAACGTTTCTCAACGTTTCCCACGTACATCTACAATGTCGATTACGAGAAAAGGTTCTTTTAGGTACAGGACCTATAAGTCTCATATTTACGCATACAATCATCGAGTAAGTATAGGTTAAGAAACTCTGACGGTACCTGATATCGAGTGTTCCAAGAAGACAGGTGTCTTAAGAGGTCCGTTCTTTTCACTTCACCCAACGGTAAGGGAAGAGGTCCCCTAGAAGGGTTGGGTCCCTAGCTTGGACCTAGAGGACTTAATGTCTTCATATTAAGGGAACCAGGTTTATAGTGGGACTACAACCCTTCCTAACTCCCGTCCTCCTCTTTCCCCGTTGTCTCCTACTCGACCAACCAATCAGTTATCTATATTCAAACTTGTTTGAGACCCTCTATCACTTTCTGTCCTTTCGGATCGTACGGCGTCAGGTATCCCAACGTCTCAACCTGTGTGTGTAGTATAAACTTCGTGTATGTACTTTTACCTCTTGAAGTTCTAAACGGTTTTCAACAGGTTCAAATCACGATTTAGGTTACACCAATTACTTCGGAGGGTGAAGTGGGACCCGAGACGGGAATCTCTACTCCGGAGACGGAAGGGGAGAGTACCCGACGAGAACAACCACAGAGAAGAAGGGAACCAGGAAAGAGGTAGTTGGTAGTTTGAGTCTTATGAAGGACTCTCGACAGTGGGAGAGGGACCCCTTATGGAGAGGGTGCGAGACGGTAGGTAGAACCGAGGATAAAGTTCGAGAAGCCCTAATTGGTTTAGTGTCAACTCCAACTGTTCTCTACGGAGTACGTCTTTCTTAAGAGTCGTTGGTAGTACCGAAGTTAGTATTTATATATTTTCTGGACCTTCATTTATAGTGTAAGGTTAGTGATTGGGTACCAAAAAAAAAAAAAAAGTTCTGGTAGAATCTGATGATTTTACTTTACAACTCTTATATACGTTAAAAATTAATTTGATCTTGGGAATCGTCAGATAGGTTAAGTAGAAAATTTTTGTTGTATCATTTTTTATATATATTATATCATACAGTGTGTTGTATACATTGTAGTATATAATATATTAATACTATCTCGTATATTATTTATGATACAATTTTTCTATTATATTGTACAGAGTCTGGAGACTCTGTCTGATGAACGTTTACTTGGGATGGTGAGTCGTCGAGACACTGAGACGTGTTCAATGAATTGAAAAGACACAGAATCTAAGGACTGTACTCTTAGTATTACCGTAGAAATATCCTAAAAACACTCCTGGTTTACAGACGGACTCTTCTACGTATTACTTTCATAGACGATAGTGTAATCAAGACTTCCAGATTTTACCCGTGGACATACGCACGTACGATTCAGCGAAGTCGATACAGGCTGAGAAACACTGGGATGTCT
The DNA here is from genome assembly GCA_006410555.1 of Capra ibex. Taxonomy (NCBI): domain Eukaryota; kingdom Metazoa; phylum Chordata; class Mammalia; order Artiodactyla; family Bovidae; genus Capra; species Capra ibex. The sequence goes on from SJYO01016970.1 coordinate 16,873,005, forward strand.
GACATCGGACGGTCCGAGGAGACAGGTACCCTAAGAGGTCCGTTCTTATGACCTCACCCAACCTTAAAGGAAGAGGTCCCCTGGAAGGACTTGGTCCCTAACTTGGGTATAGAGAATACAGAGGACATATTTAACGGACTTTTGAAAAAGATTAATTGAATACAGATTGATAGTTACAAACTTAAAGACATCTGTAAATTAATTGGAAGTAGGGTTCCGGAGTATAATACAACTTAATTTCACCGTTCTCACCTGTAGGAACAAGTAAGACTAGAATTTCCTTTGCGAAAGTCGAAAAGTGGCGACTCATACTACGACAGACATACAAACGGGATATACCAGAAACAATACATCTCCACACAAAGGAGATATGGGTGAAACAACTCTCAAAAATTAGGATTCACCTATAACAACAAAAAATCATCGAGTCAATATAGGTTGGGATGAGAAACGTTGGGGTATCTGACGTCGTACGGTCCGAAGGGACAGGTAGTGGTTAAAGGCCTCAAATGAATTTGAGTACAGACAACTCAATTACTATGGTAGATTGATAGGGTAAGAGGTTACGGGGGCAGAGGTGGACAGAAGTTAGAAAGGGTCTAGGTCCAGAAAAGGTCACTCAGTCGAGAAGTGTAGTCCAACGGTTTCATAACGTCGAAATCGAAATTAATCGAAATTGTAGTCAGGAAGGTTACTTATAAGTTCCAACTAAAGGACATCCTAACTGACGAACCTAGAGGAACGACAGGTTCCCTGAGAGTTTCTTAGAAGAGGTTGTGGTGTCAAACTTTCGTAGTTAAGAAACCACGAGTCGGAAGAAATATCAGGTCAAGAGTGTAGGTATGAACTGATGACCTTTTTGGTATCGAAACTGACGTGTCTGGAAACAGTCGTTTCACTACAGGGTCGAAAAATTATACCACGGATCCAAACAGTATCGAAAAGAAGGTTCCTCGTCCGTAGAAAATTATAGTACAATGGTAAGTGTCACTAAAACCTCGGGGTTTTTTACTTCAGACAGTGATAAAGTTAACAAAGGGGTAGATAAACGGTAATTCACTACCCTGGTCTACGGTACTAGAATCAAAAAACTTAGAATCGAAAAAGTAAGAGGAGAAAGTAGAAGTAGTTCTCTGAGAAATCAAGGAGAAACGAAAGACGGTATTCCCACCATAGTAGACGTATAGACTCCAATAACAATAAAGAGGACCGTTAAAAATAAGACCAAACACGAAGTAGGTCGGACGGTAATGAGTACTGCATGAGACGTATATTCAATTTATTCGTTCCACTGTTATATGTCGGAACTGTATGAGGAAAGGGCTAAACCTTGGTCAAATAACAAACAAAGTACAGCCCAAGATTGACAACGAAGAACTGGACGTATGTCCAAAGAGTCCTCCGTCCATTCCATCAGACCATAGGGGTAGATAAACTCACCTATAATTGATTACGGTTTTTGAAAAGGTGTAGAAAACTCTACTACTATACTAAAAATAAGAATTTACATAATTACACCATATAACACAACTATAGTTATCCGAACACAAGTCGTACGTCAATTGAAGAAGAAGATAGACCATCCCCAAAATTATAGACATTTTGTTGTGTTCTTATACCGAGTCCTACAATAGACATTGGGAACTCCTCTTTGATTTCCAGAAACTGAAACAAAATACTACTTTGGTAATAATAAAATAGAACGAACTGACAAAAGGAAGCAAAAAAGTCAAAAGACTAATTTAAACGAGAAACTTTGAGACTTTTCGGATTTTCCAAAAGATGTTAGTCCAACGTCCAGTGTTCCTCCACCCACCAAGGACGAACCAAAGACATTCTATTTTAAATGGTAGTCAAGGTATATCCTTATGGACTTTCGACAAACGATATAAAATTCAAAGTGTACTAGATTTTCGTTCTTAACCTCCTATTTCATTGTTTATTACTCGAGTACAAAGTCTAAGACAAAAAGTCTCTTAAAAAAGGGAGAGTTAGTCGGAAACGTGAGGGACCTACCTTATAAATCGGTCATGTACGTCAAAGAAGAAGTTGTGGTACTGACGTTAAGTCAGAACGTTGAACATATTCAGTCAATTGTTTTACTAACCCCTTCTACTAAAAAAAGTAGGTGTAATTTTTTAATGTTTTCACTTATTCGTCCCCTATTTTATGTCAGTGAGACCTTTTCTTAAACCGGAGAAGAATCTTCAATTTGTATGTGAATGCTGTTTTGGTTCATTAGGGTAAGTATCCATAACGGGTTTAACTTACTTTTGAATATAAATATACGTTTGGACATCAGTCACTGACTCGTCTACTTCTCTATTTGGTACTACGTAGATTTATTATCGTAGGATAGGTCGTTATTTCTCTTTGTTTGTCATTTATGTGTATTGTACCTCTTTAGAGTTTACGTCGAACGACTCGCTTTCTTGGGTCAGAGTTTACTAATACATCAACAGTAACAACAAGTCAACGATTCGACACTGATTGAGAAACGTTGGGGTACCTGACGTCGTACGGTCCGATGAGACAGGAAGTGATGAAGGACCTCAAACGAGTTTGAGTACAGGGAACTCAGCCACTACGGTAGGTTGGTAGAGTAGGAGACACCGGGGGAAGACGAGGACGGGAGCTAGAAAGGGTAGTAGTCCCAAAAAAGGTTACTAGTCGAGAAGGGTAGTCCATATATTTACCAATATATGATATACTAAGGTGATAGTGTTGTAAAATCTTTTTCGATATGATATCCTTATTTGTTGTCCAGTCACTAACATTCCTAATTCCTCCCTTTCTCCCAGACGGATATTTTCTCGTCGTGTCCCCTTAAGAAATCCCTACAACTTTCACAAGATATAGAAGAGTTCCAACGTCCTTACATACGTACACATTCTGATGTATCTATACATGTGTATTTTTTTACTTGAAAGTCAAGTCAAGTCAGCGAGTCAGCACAGGCTGAAAAACGCTGGGGTACTTAGTGTCGTGCGGTCCGGAGGGACAGGTAGTGGTAGAGGGCCTCAAGTGAGTCTGAGTGCAGGTAGCTCAGGCACTACGGTAGGTCGGTAGAGTAGGACCCAGCAGGGGAAGAGGAGGACGGGGGTTAGAGAGGGTCGTAGTCTCAGAAAAGGTTACTCAGTTGAAAAGTGTACTCCACAGGTTTCATGACCTCGAAGTCGAAATCGTAGTAAGGAAGGTTTCTTTAGGGTCCCAACTAGAAGTCTTACCTGACCAACCTAGAGGAACGTCAGGTTCCCTGGGAGTTCTCAGAAGAGGTCGTGGTGTCAAGTTTTCGTAGCTAAGAAGCCGTGAGTCGGAAGAAGTGTCAGGTTGAGAGTGTAGGTATGTACTGGTATCCTTTTTGGTATCGGAACTGATCTGTCTGGAATCAGCCGGTTCATTATAGAGACGAAAACTTATATGATAGATCCAACCAGTATTGAAAAGAAGGTTCCTCATTCGCAGAAAATTAAAGCACCGACGTCAGTGGTAGACGTCACTAAGACCTCGGGGTTTTTTATTTCAGACTGTGACAGAGATGACAAAGGGGTAGATAAAGGGTACTTCACTACCCTGGTCTACGGTACTAGAAGCAAAAGACTTACAACTCGAAATTCGGTTGAAAAAGTGAGAGGAGACAGTGAAAGTAGTTCTCTGAAAAATCGAGGAGAAGTGAAAGACGGTATACCCACCACAGTAGAAATAACAGACATTTAAAATGAGATGTATTTAAATTCTCAATTCTTTCATTTATTCGTCTGGGAAGATTATCCCTCCACTACTTGAAGATTTTCTTTTGGAAAGATAAATAACTACACTTACGATGTATCCTCAAGAATTTTTGTTTACGATTTTCCTTGTGAAGTCTTTTAGACGTTCACCTCCATAACTTCTTCCATCGTATAATCAAGTTCAGACTTACCTACAAGACTACTCCCCCACCCCTCGTCTCGTCTCCATTGTAGAGGGGTAAGGTCGTCACGATTTCCACACTCTCATTCATGTCTCCCTTCTTCCGAGACCCATATAAGTCGTTTGTAACCACCGTAAACGGACCTCGAATCTTTTGTCCCAACTGTTCACTTCACGTGACTTTACTATCACGGATGGAACGGACCCCCACCACTCCAAATTTACTATATTACTATATTACGTACATGTCACCATATTATATACACTTCTAATTCCCCACATTTTACATTATATTACAGAGATATTACATACCAATTCGTGAATTCTGTACCTCACTGAGTATCGTGAATGACTCTAAAGAGATCTGTAATTTCCCTTTACCTTCAAAGAATCCGACCCTCGTCGTCCTGTGTCTTACCCGATCTAGACTCCCTCGATGACAACCCCTAGGATTAATTTCCGAAAACGAGGACCAATGTCTCTTTACAAGACTTAGCCCGTTACCGTCGTTCTTGTTTTGTCTTATATTTGAACACAGACGTTGAGATCTACAAGTTCCTTACTTTGATTTACTTTGATTTAAAAATTAGACTAGAAATCCTAACACCTCGTTGCATCTCGAGTCCCCTTTCTTTGACGGGTGTCTCACCAGAAAGGTTTTGTCTTTGTACTACAGTATCTTATTTACACAGGAAGGTCTTAAGTACACAACTTTAGGATAGTGGTGTCACACTGTCGTCGGATCCTCCGCCCCGGAAACTCTCTACTAATCCTAGACTATTTTAGTACTTACACTTCAGTAAGACGTACCCTAATTAGGGAATCCTCTTAGAATTCTGGGAGACGGAACACTCCCACGTTACTCTTAAATCGTCAGACGTTAGACCTTCCCTCAAGAATAGTCTCAGACCGGTAACACGGGAGGATTAGAGTATGAAGGTCGGAGGTCTTGACGTTCTTTATATTATCTAAAGAGAACAACTATTCGATAGGTCAAATGTCCAAAAACAATGTCGAAACTGTTCGATTCTATATAAACTTTCACTTTCATAATCAGTGAGTCGGTACAGGTCGAGAAACGGTGAGGTACTTGAGACCGGGTGGTCCGAGGAGACACATACCCTAAAAGATCCGTTTTTACCACCTTACAGACTCTCACAAAACGGATACAAGAGGAGATCCTCAAAATATCAAAGACTAGAATGTAAATCTAGAAATTAGGTAAAACAACTAGGTGGAGGGTCTNACAACTATTCGATAGGTCAAATGTCCAAAAACAATGTCGAAACTGTTCGATTCTATATAAACTTTCACTTTCATAATCAGTGAGTCGGTACAGGTCGAGAAACGGTGAGGTACTTGAGACCGGGTGGTCCGAGGAGACACATACCCTAAAAGATCCGTTTTTACCACCTTACCCAACGGTAAAGGAGGAGGTCTCCTAGAAGGGTTGGGTCCCTGATTTGGACCAAGAGGACGTAATGTCTGTTTCTATATCAATACAGAGGAGAGTAGAGTTTCAGAAAGAGGAATGATCACAAGGTAACGTAAGTTCTATTTCTGTTTCAGAAATTTTAAGGGAGGTTTAAGGGGTATGAGGTTTTGGAATAAGGAGACCGGAGTCTCACAGGGTAAATAGACGGGTGAGGGATGTAAGGTGGTTAGAAGGAATGGTGAAGAATTTACGTAATACAAAATTTTTGAACTGTATACAATGAACAGATAGGTCTTAGGAGAGGGTCGAATGGCGGAAAGGTGAATAGAAGGTAGATACGGAACTGAAGTGGAGATTCTGAAAGTCTAGAAGGAAGTTTGAAGCGGAGGAGTCCTTCGGAAGGGGAGGGAGGAAATAGACAAGACATAGTAGACCGTGTGTTAGACACCTGAGAAGGAACGTCAAAAGTAAAGTGTCAATAATGAAAGTATCCCTGAGTTTATAAAAGAGTTCCCTACTTACTTTGTAGAGTATTCAAACTTGAAGTTTAACAAGAACAAGTCAACGAGTCAGTACAGGTGGAGAAACACTGGGGTATTTGACAACGTGTGGTCCGAAGCGACAGGAAGTGGTAGAGGGTCTTGAACGAGTTTGAGTACTGGTAGTTCAGTCACTACTATAGATTGGTAGAGTAGGAGACAACTAGAGACTACTACTAGGATTGGAAGAGGAGGATAGAAGTTAGAAAGGGTCGTAGTCCCAGAAAAGGTTACTGGGTCGACAAGTGTAGTCCACCGATTTCATAACCTCGAAGTCGTAGTCAGGAAGGTTACTTATGAGTCCTAACTAAAGGAAATCCTACCTGACCAACCTTGAGGAACGTCAGGTCCCCTGAGAGTTCTCAGAAGTTGTGGTGTCAAGTTTTCGTAGTCAAGGAGCTACGAGTCGGAAGAAATACCAGGTCGAGAGTGTAGGTATGTACTGATGACCTTTTCGTTATTGAAACTGATATGTCTGTTTCATTATTAACCGTTTCATTACGGACGAAAAATTATACGACAGATCCAACCAGTATCGAAAAGTAGGTACCTCGTTCGCAGAGAATGATAGTACCGACGTCAGTGGTAGACGTCACTAAAACCTCAGGTTCTTTTAATTCAGATAGTGACAAAGGTAACAAAGAGGTAGATAAATGACAGTTCACTACCCTGGTCTACGGTACTAGAAGCAAAAAACTAACAGCTCAAAATTCGGTCGAAAAAGTGAGAGGAGAGTAGAAGTAGTTCTCCAAGAAATCAAGAAGAAACGAAAGACGGTATTCCCACCACAGTAGACGTATAGAATCCAATAACTATATAGAGGACCGTTAGAACTGAGGTCGAATACGAAGTCTATGTGTCCACCTTTACCTCCTTGTGACCCTTTTTATGTCAAACTTGCTCTGTTGAAAAGAAACGTAAACTCTTAAAAAACGGATGATCGAGTTATTTTTATTACATGGAAGTTACTATGTACAGTTCCATAAAACTCACTTATTATCCACAATGTACTTATTTTTCTAAATAAATTACAAATAAAGGATACCGTTCTAAAGATCATATGAAAAGTTAGCATAAGAGAAATTTTTATTAGATCCTATGAACACTTCTTGTAGTCTTGTAAAAGACGTACATACCATATATTCTATTAAAATTTCTTTTTTCATCTTACACTTCAGTTCAGTTAAAGATGAAAGTTAGTACAGAGGGAAGGATTAGTATGTCACCGTAAACTCTTACATACGGAGACAGTTTATGTCTACAAACTACGTTGACGGAATCAGATGACTTGTTCAGTCTGTACGAAAACTCGTGACTACTAAATACTAAATAAAGAAAGAATTGGTACCCTCGGTAGATTCGATGAGAGTCTTTATGATGATCTGGTCGGGTAGAGTTTGAGAAGGATCTGTAAGTGTATATGTCAGTAAGTTTCATTTGTTCCGGGGACATCACGTTCGACGTCGCTTATACTTCCATTAATACGGAGGAAGCTGAAGTTTCGACGGACTGTTAACTGAATTTTCATGTTAACGGTTATGAAGTATTCGTTCAAAAATAGGTGACAAATGAGGGACACGTCTATACTAAAGGACACCGAGTACGCGTATACATTATTTCTAGTCTCTATAATAGAAAATAAATAAAATGAGAGAAGTGTAAATTTCCCTTTTTATATGTAAATTTCTTGGAGACTTCAGTATTTCTTATTCTTAACGAGAGAGTCACGAATCCCTTTTGCCCAGGGGGATCTAATCCGGTTCTAAGTGATATTATATCAAGGTTTAGTTCAACCCGACCTTCACTATCAGGTTGTTTTGTGTCTAACCCCGATTTTATCCGGTGACTATACCGGTTAAGTTCTAGAGATATAGAAGTACACACTGGACCAGTAAGAAGTAAATGAATCGTCAACAACAGACTTGTAGACGACGCGGCACGTGAACCCCTCTACGCGTCAAGTGTGACTGTTCTGTCACCAGGGTGAGAAGTAATCGGATGGAAGACAAACCCTTTTCCCGAAGGCTCCACCGTGGTCACCAGTTGTCGGACGGACGGTTACGTCCTCTGTATTTACTTCGTACAAACTAGGGACCCAGTCCTTCTAAGGGACTTCTTTGACCGTTGGGTGAGGTCATAAGAACAGACCTTTTAAGGTATCTGTCTCCTCGGACTTCCCGATGTCAGGTACCCCAACGTTCCTCGACCTGTGTTGATTCACTGATTGTGTGTGTGTGTGTATAAACCCCCTTTTCTGTCCTTATTAATTTTTTACAAATACGTTTAACATTACTGACGACTCTTCCTCTTAACGTACCACGATATTTGTTTTTCGTCTTAGCAGTCTTTTTAAGTGACACTGTTCCATCAAACATTCCTCCAGACTCTCTATACTTCTTTAGACTGGGAATAGGGTGAGAAGTTCTGACTTACACCTCTAGTTCATGTGTTTTTATCTTTTGAGGTAGACACTCGTTGTATTCTTGATAAAACAGTTTGAGGGTAACCGACAAAGAGTGTAGACCCCAGAGACCTGACAACTTCTGTGACCGTCGTTACATGGGGTTCCTTGACCTCATTGTTGAATCCTAGGATCTTAGAGATTCTTAACATGAATTCAGGAATTTATGATGACAACCACAAACGTTCTCTGGTTCTAAACGGTATCTCATGTCGAACACTCTCCGAAATGGTCCACCGTGATCACCATTTCTTGGTCGGACGGTTAAGTCCTCTGAATTCTCTTCACCCAAGCTAGGGACCTAGCCCTTCTAGGGGATCTCCTTCCATATCGTTGGGTGAGGTTATAAGAACGGACCTCTTAGGGTACCTATCTCCTCGGACCACCCGATGTCAGATACCCCAACGTCTCAGTCTGTATCGAACGTTCCCTCGATCTTTTGTTGTCTCGTTACAGAAGTTTAAAAACTCACTTTACTAAAAAGTTGAACCTTAAAGTTTAAAAATAAATAAATGAGGATCATTTCATTTTTAAATAAACTGTTCTGACTAAACTTTGGGTCCTTATAAAAACACGAGGGAAGAAAGGAAAGTTCATTCTTTTACAATCGACCGTTGTCTGTTTCGTACTACTACTCCACACCTGTAATGTTTCCTTGTTTTTAGTCCCGAGGTCGACAGGAGTGGGTCTGTGATGACAGAGGAGAAAACGTGTCTCTTCCCACGTAAAAACTTAGAAAGGTTTTCGAGTCAAGTCAAGTCAACGAGTCAGTACAGGCTGAGAAACGTTGGAGTACCTGACGTCGTACGGTCCGAAGGGGTAGGTAGTCGTTGAGGGTCTCGAATGAGTTTGAGTCCAGGTAGTTCAAGCACTACGGTAGGTTGGAAGAGTAGGAGACAACAGTGGAAGAGAAGGACGGAAGTCAGAAAAGGTCGTAGTCCCAGAAAAGGTCACTCAGTCAAGAAACGTAGTTCACCGGTTTTATAACCTCGAAGTCGAAGTCGTAGCCAGGAAGGTTACTTATAAGTCCTAACTAAAGGAAATCCTAACTGATCAAACTAGTAGAACGTCAGGTTCCCTGAGAGTTCTCAGAAGAGGTTGAGGTGTTTTCATCTGTTAAGTATCTTAGGAAGTCAATTTTCGACTGTAAACCTTAGAGTCTGTCTTTGATATTATTTAAAAAAAAAATTAAGAACTACCTACGAAGTTACTAACTTCAGTCTTTGGTACTTTATAATCAGATTTGTGTTTTACTTTGTTTTGTTTTTTTGTGAAAGGACGAGAGAACGACAGTTACTAAAGACCTCTCCAGTCTCTTATACTTCACAAACTTCTCGTAGACTCAGTGGACAAAGTTTGTGAACTAGGGTATTAGTTTCGTATTTAAGTCTTCAAATAACCAGTACAGAACAATTATCGTTCGGATCTCGATTGAACTTAATTGTGGAGGCAATGTTTTCAGTCAAAAGGTCTTCAGTAACGGAATTTACTTAATTCAAGTTCTTTCATTTAACCTTTTATTCGGTCTTAATCCTACATACAGTCAAAATAGTTGTCTCTGTTTTTAGGTTGTTTCCCTTTTTTTGTTTTGTTTTGGTCGTAAGTAGTACGTCTTTCAGAAAGACTTTGTACTTATAAAATTATTAATTAGTTTTAGTAACAGTTTCCTTTGTTTACACTTTCTGATCAAAAATAGGAGAAGTCTTGTTGTCTATTAGGGGAGACCATAGAAAAACAAAGAGAGATTAACGAAATAGATAGACAGACTAATAAATAAGTAACACACTTTTACTGTCTGAAGTCTTAAGGTTAAAAGTTTCTGAACCGAAATTACCGGTAAATAAACTTTTCGTTCAATGTAGATTCGTGAACGGTCAGACAATCTTGTAAAATGAAATTACTCAGAGACTTCTCGAGATCCTTAGGTTCGATATCCCTCGTCAAGTCTATGTACGAACCTCGATTACTGAATTATGCATCGGTGTCTCGTCCGGTTTATTTCATCAAGAATGTTTGGGTTACTTTATCTTAACTCTTGTTGAAAGTTACATCTATCACTTAGACTTGTCAAGAAAAGTTTTCTTCCTTTTCACATAGACATGGTAATCGTCGAACTAAACTCTGATTTAATAGATTTATTAATTGAAAAGACACACCGTAGTTGGTCCTACGTGTAAGTCGTCAACGACAACGTAAAAACAAAAAATATGAAAAAAAAAAAAAAAAAATGCATATCGTCACCTTACTGTCGTAGGGAATTTATAACCGTCCGTGTGTCACAAACGAGTTTATATGGATTCCGTAGGCCCTCTCCCTTTCGAACCTCAATAAACAATCAAACCGACAGTGTATTATACTCTCTACGATCAATCTCTGGATCAAATCTACTTAATAAACATAAAATTTTAATCCAAGTGATAGTAAATAAGGGTCACTAACATTCATAAATTTTCCGGAAAGTAGATGAGATTGTATTAACTCGAAGGTTCCGATGTTTGTAGGTTTAAGATGTGAAAAATGTAAAGAAACATGTTTATAAATACTGAAACTCTTCTCCTTTTCCACTGAAACAGTGAAATGTCCACTTTTAATCTTTATTGAAATTATCTTAAAATTTCTCGATTTTGTATTTTAAGATGTTTTAAATTTCGGTACGTTATAAAAACAAGTCAAATACGAGTCAAATAGATAACGTAAAACAAGATTGCGCGTAGTAGATTACGTAAAGCTAACGTAAGCAAAGTACGGTATCAGTTTTGAGTTATAAGAATAGTGCGGATTTCCTTCTAAAAACAGTCAATTGACTAGTCGAAAAGTTGTAACTACTTTTCGCGTAAGAGTCGACCAAAAAATTTACAAAATTTTATTTCGATGGGACATATACGAAAGTAAACGATATAACTCTTTAACTTTAGTACGTAACCTAAGTTACCCCACTATACATACATATTGTCAAATACAAAAGAGTAAGAGTAGTTTCTATAAATAAAGATTCTTATCTCAGATAAAACGGACGTCTAGGTATATTCAAGGGAGTTTGTCGTGATAAGTACAATTCCTTGAATCATTCACTACGACCAATTCGTCACCAACTACAAAAATTGTACAGATGTAAAGAAGACGTTTAATAGTAGAAAAATGAGAGGAATGCACATCAACAAAGGGTTAAAGCAGAGACAACGTTAGTGGGTGACCAAAATACCGTACACTATTGTCATAGTAGGTATCGTGAACGTCCATAAATCTACTTATTCAGTATTTACGGGGACTCTTTTTCTTACTTCTGTAAAGGATTATTTTACAAAATATTGAACTTTTTATACCATTGTGTGTCAAGAACATATATAAGTTAAGGTTTATCTCTTCATTTTCAAATAAACTTTTTTAAATTACAAGAAGAAAGAAATTAGTGTTCACAAATAAGACGATATAGTTTTGAGGTCTCTTCTTTAAGAAATCCTTTTTAAAGACCTTGAGATTCTTACTGAAAAAATAATTATTATACTAAAAAAATTGGAGTACGTAAAAGAAAGCGATTAATTTTTTTTAATAACGGAATATCAACGAAATGTTACAACACAATCAAAGATGACATGTCGTTTCACTTAGTTGATATACATATGTATATAAGGGAGACGAAACCTTAAGGAAGGGTAAATCCAGTGGTGTCCCATAACTCATCTCAAGGGATACGATACGTCATCCAAGAATAATCGTTAGATGACATGTGTGTCATAGTTATCACACATATGTAGTTAGGGTTAGACCTAAGTAGGGTGGGGGTGGGGGAACCACAAGTATGCAAATAAGAGATGAAGAAACGGAGATGAAGAGGTAGAAACCGACGTTTCTTACGAGTTTGATGGTGTGTTAACGTGAGTGGAGTGTGCGATCATTTCATTACGAGTTTTAAGAGGTTCGGTCCGAAGTCGTTATGCACTTGGCACTTGAAGGTCTACAAGTTCGACCAAAATCTTTTCCGTCTCCTTGGTCTCTAGTTTAAAGATTGTAGACGACCTAGTAACTTTTTCGTTCTCGTAAGATCTTTTTGTAGACAAAGACGAAATAACTGATACGGTTTCGGAAACTGATACACCTAGTGTTCTTTGACACCTTTTAAGACTTTCTCTACCCTTATGATCTGGTGGACTGGACGGAGAACTCTTTGGATATACGTCCAGTCCTTCGTTGTAAATCTTGACCTGTACCTTGTTGTCTGACCAAGGTTTATCCCTTTCTTCATGTAGTGTCGACACATAACAGTGGGACGTATAAATTGAATATATACGTCTCATGTAGTACTCTTTGCGACCCGACCTTCTTCATGTTCGACCTTAGTTCTAACGGCCCTCCTTATAGTTATTGGAGTCTATACGTATACTGTGGTGGGAATACCGTCTTTCATTTCTCCTTGATTTTTCGGAGAACTACTTTCACTTTCTCCTCTCACTTTTTCAACCAAATTTTGAGTTGTCTTTTGCTTCTAGTACCGTAGACCAGGGTAGTGAAGTACCCTTTATCTACCCTTTTGTCACCTTTGTCACAGTCTGAAATAAAACCCCCCGACGGTTTAGTGACGTCTACCACTGACGTCGGTAATTTAAATTTCTACTAATGAGGAACCTTCTTTTCACTACTGGTTGGATCTATCGTATAACTTTTCGTCTCTATAATGAAACGGTTTTTTCCAGGTAGATCAGTTCCGACACCAAAAAGGTCACCAGTACATACCTACACTCTCAACCTGATACTTCTTTCGACTCGTGGTTTCTTAACTACGAAAACTTGACACCACAACCTCTTCTGAGAACTCTCAGGGAACCTGACGTTCCACTAGGTTGGTTATGTAAGACTTCCTCTAGTTGGGACGCTAAAGAAACCTTCCTTACTACGACTTCGACTTTGAGGTCATGAAACCGGTGGAGTACACTTCTAAACTGAGTAACCTTTTCTGAGACTACGACCCTCCCTAACCCCCGTCCTCCTCTTCCCCTGCTGTCTCCTACTCTACCGACCTACCGTAGTGACTGAGCTACCGGCACTCAGACTCACTTGAGACCCTCAACCACTACCTGTCCCTCCGGACCGCACGACGCTAAGTACCCCAGTGTTTCTCAGCCTGTACTGACTCACTGATTTGACTTGACTTGACTTTACAGGTTTTGTCCGTTTATACATCTCTATATTTCATATACTCACTAACATATCCCGATCTCTCTCCCATGGACCCCTCTTTATTTCTAACTGACGATTATCATGTAAAGGAAAACACCTACCATTTTTATAAGATTTTAAATGACACCACTACTAACGTGCTGAGACACTTATATATTTTTGGTATCTTCGTACGTAAGATGTACCTTTGCAGTATAGGTAAATATAGAGTCATTTTGTATATAAAATTCACCTTTAGATTTTATTTATAGTACAGAAGAAATAGACCATTTACATATAGTCTGTAATATAAATTTAAATAGGAGTATGAGGTTTTCTTAACAGAAATTTTGTTGTTTTTAAAACCCTGTTACTTATTAATGAGATCTCATCGTAGGAATAAAAAGTAAATAAAAAATCCAATCGTTATTTTAACCGGACTGCATACCGATCAATTTTACGGACAGTAACGAACCTTCAGATACGGGAAATGAACTTATCGATAGGGGGTTGTCGAAAGTTTCAATAAATTTTTTTTTTTTACTGTTACTTTTATTTCCTTTTAAACTGTCAGAGTTCACATTTATTTTGAAGTATAAAATAAAACGCACTAACGACATTAGTAAAGTTTTGTTATTGACTTATGTGCACGTCACAGTAAGGTTTGTCAGTTCATACAAGATCTTACAGACTGTCGAGACACCGAACTGTTGTAACTATATATTTAAAGGCAAAATCAATAGTAGTTGGCTTTCCTGATTGGTCCCCTTTTCAGTGGAAGAAATTTTCCATTGGCACCAGGACCTAGGACTTAGATCGTCTTCAGAACAAACTCCTTCTCTCCTCCGTTAAAAATAAAACTTTCTAAACAACTAGTCGTAAAATTTGGTGGTTTAATTCTCTAGGAGAGTAGTGGTGTACCGGTCTACCGACATAACAATCTTCGACGTCTTTTTTCCTTAACCCAAAGCAGATTCTATTTCGGATTCATATATAAACCAGTATCATGTGTAAGTTTACGGATCTAAAGTTTTCGTTAAACTGTAGTACTAGAAACAATTGTAAAAGATTCGTCTTAGAGGTATTCTTATCTTTATCTAAAATCGACTGAAGTCCTCTCTACTTTTGTATAGGTCCTTTCTTTTCGTCTCAAGGGTGTAAGACCCGATTTTGAGTGAACAGTATATAGGAGAACGTGTCGCTAAAGGAATATCACCCACGTAATACATGACCGTAAAGAGTTGACAAGGTAAACTGATAGACTTGGTAGGTTTTACAACTGATTTTACTTATGTACTTTTTTATTTTGACAGGTGTATGTCACCTAGTCAAGTTTCTGACTTTAGACTTAAGAAATGAAGTGTGTAATCATAACAAAAATAGACTGAATTAAACGTAACTTTATTTTGATAAATAAGTCAAGTCAAGTCAAGTCAGCGAGTCAGCACAGGTTGAGAAACGCTGGGGTACTTGACGTCGTATGGTCCGGAGAGACAGGTAGTGGTTGAGGGCCTCAAGTGAGTTTGGGTACAGGTAGTTCAGCCACTACGGTAGGTCGGTAGAGTAGGAGACAGCAGGGGAAGAGGAGGACGGGGTTTAGGGAGGGTCGTAGTCTCAGAAAAGGTTACTCAGTTGAGAAACGTACTCCACCGGTTTCATAACCTCAAAGTCGAAATCGTAGTCAGGAAGGTTTCTTGTGGGTCCTGACTAGAGGAAATCTTACCTGACCAACCTAGAGGAACGTCAGGTTCCCTGAGAGTTCTCAGAGGAGGTTGTGGTGTCAAGTTTTCGTAGTTAAGAAGCTGGGAGTCGAAAGAAGTGTCAGGCTGAGAGTGTAGGTATGTACTGGTGTCCTTTTTGGTATTGGAACTGATCTGCCTGGAAACAACCGTTTCATTACAGAGACGAAAACTTATACGATAGATCCAACCAGTTTTGAAAGGAAGGTTCATCATTCGTAGAAAATTAAAGTACCGACGTTAGTGGTAGACGTCACTAAAACCTCGGGGGTTTTTATTTCAGACTGTGACAAAAGTGACAAAGGGGTAGATAAAGGGTACTTCACTACCCTGGTCTACGGAACTAGAATCAAAGGACTTACAACTCGAAATTCGGTTGAAAAAGTGAGAAATAATCTCCTCGGTACATCCGATATCAGGTACCCCAGCGTTTCTTAGCCTGTGCTGACTCGTTGAAGTTAGTTAGTGTTAGTGAGTTGAATCTTTTCAACAATACCTAACAAAGAAACATCAACAAAACACAGGTTGAGAAACGCTGGGTATCTGACGTTGTGTGTTCCGGAGGTAGAGGGAGTGGTAGAGGGTTTCAAACGGGTTCAAGTACAAGTAGTGTAGTCCCTACGGTAGGTCGGTAGAGTATGAGACTGTGGGAGAAGAGGAAGACGTGAGTCAGAATGGGTCATAGTCCCTGAAAAAGTCATTCAGCAGACAAGTATAGTCCACTGGTTTTATGACCTCGAAGTCGAAGTCGTAGTCAGGAAGGTCACTTATAAGTCCCAACTTAAGGGAATTCTAATTGACCAAACTAGATCGACAGGTTTCCTGAAAGTCCTCAGAATAGGTCGTGATGTAAAGTTTTCGTAGATAAGAAACTGAAGACGGAAGAAATGTCAGGTCGACAGTGTCGACACGTACTAGTGACCCTTCTGGTATCGGAATTGATATCCCTGGAAACAACCGTCTCCGTGCAGAGACGAAAGTTGTGTGACGGATCCAAACAGTAGCGAAAGGACGGTTCTTCGTTAGCAGAAGACTAAAGTACCGACGTCAGTAGTAGGAGTCACTAAAACCTCGGGTTCTTCTCCTTTAACCAGTGATCAAGGTGTAAAAGAGGAAGATAAACGGTACGTCTTGCAGGTCTACAAGTTCGACCAAAATCTTTTCGGTCTCCTTCGTCTCTAGTTTAACGGTTGTAGACGACCTAGTAGTTTTTTCGTTCTCTTAAGGTGTTTTTATAGATAAAGACGAAATAACTGATACGGTTTCGGAAACTGATACACCTAGTGTTATTTGACACTTTTTAAGAAGTTCTCTATCCTTATGGTCTGGTGGATTGGACGGAGAACTCTTTAGATATACGTCCAGTTCTTCGTTGTCAATCTTGACCTGTACCTTGTTGTTTGACCAAGGTTTAACCTTTTCCTCATGCAGTTCCGACATATAACCGTGGGACGAGTAAATTGAAAATACGTCTCATGTAGTACTCTTTGCGACCCGAACTTCTTCATGTTCGACCTTAGTTCTAACGGTCCTCTTTATAGTTAGTGGAGTCTATACGTCTACTGTGGAGGGAATACCGTCTTTCACTTCTCCTCGATTTTTCGGACAACTACTTTCACTTTCTCCTCTCGCTTTTTCAACCGAATTTCGAGTTGTAAGTCTTTTACTTCTAGTACCGTAGACCAGGGTAGTGAAGTACCCTTTATCTACCCCTTTGTCATCTTTGTCACAGTCTGAAATAAAACCCCCCGAGGTTTTAGTGACGTCTACCACTAACGTCGGTACTTTAATTTTCGCGAATGAGGAACCTTCCTTTCAATAGTGGTCGGATCTATCGTATAAGTTTTCGTCTCTGTAATGAAACGGTTGTTTCCAGGTAGATCAGTTCCGATACCAAAAAGGACACCAGTACATACCTACACTCTCAACCTGACACTTCTTTCGACTCGTGGTTTCTTAACTACGAAAACTTGACACCAAAACCTCTTCTGAGAACTCTCAGGGAACCTGACGTTCCTCTAGGTTAGTCAGGTAAGATTTCCTTTGGTCAGGATTCATAAGTGACCTTCCTGACTACGATTTCGACTTTGAGGTTATGAAACCGGTGGAGTACACTTCTCAACTGAGTAACCTTTTCTGAGACTACGACCCTCCTTAAACCCCGTCCTCCTCTTCCCCTGCTGTCTCCTACTCTACCGACCTACCGTAGTAGTTGAGCTACCTGTACTCAAACCCACTTGAGGTCCTCAACCACTACCTGTCCCTCCGGACCGCATGACGTTAAGTACCCCAACGTTTCTCAACCTCTGCTGTCTCGCTGACTTGACTTGACTTGACTTACCCCGGTCTACGATACTAGAATCATAAAAAATTATAAATCAGAATTCGACCGAGTAAGCGAGAGGAGGAAGTGGGAGTAATTTTCTGAGAAATCAAGGAGAAGTGAAAGACGGTAATCTCACCATAGTAGACGGATGAACTGAAGTGTACAATACTTAATGTTAGATGAATTTTAATAAATATAAAAGAATAGAATTATAGCAAATTCCAATTTGAAAAGAGTATCATCGAAAGTAGGTTTATTGAATATAGTGATAGATTATTTTATATCATTTTAAAATAAAAATGTACGGATGTAGGAGGTAAATACTTTCATCTGAATATCCATTTTACGAACTAAATTATTAGGTCTCTTTTGTCATATAGCGGACGACGACGACGACGACGACGACGATTCAACGAAGTCAGCACAGACTGAGACACGTTGAGGTATCTGCCGTCGACAAATGATGCACACTCATGGAAACTTCTTATGAAATAATCTAATAAATTTTCAGTTTTAGTATTTCACTGTATTAAAAGACACTATGAATAAGGATGTTACAAAGTAAAATTTTGGTATTATTACTGTCTTCTCTTGGAAACTTAAATTTTCAATACGTGTTGGTATTTTAATCGTTCTTTTCAACAAACACAAGAGGACTACTACTATGACACAAAGGTAGACGAAATTGACTTACATAGACGTCTACGAGATTTGTTCCTGTTTACATCTGTGTTACACCTTACGTAAAATACACTTCTTGTTCCTCGGAACTCAGGTTTTTTTCCGATCATGGAAAATACACATAAAGAATACTAAGTTTTCGTCTCTGTAATGAAACGACTGATTCCAGGTAGATAAGTTCCGAGACCAAAAAGGACACCAGTACATACCTACACTCTCAACCTGACACTTCTTCCGACTCACGGCTTCTTAACTACGAAAACTTCATCCACAACGTCTTCTGAGAACTCTCAGGTAACCTGACGCTCCTCTAGGTTGGTCAGGTAAGACTTCTAGTTGGGACCCTAAAGAAACCTTCCTTACTACGATTTCGACTTTGAGGTCATGAAACCGGTGGAGTACGTTTCTCAACTGAGTAACCTTTTCTGAGACTACGACCCTCACTAAACCCCGTCCTCCTCTTCCCCTGCTGTCTCCTACTCTACCGACCTACCGTAGTGCCTGAGCTACCGGCACTCGGACTCACTTGAGGCTCTCAACCACTACCTGTCCCTCCGGACCGCACGACGTTAAGTGCCCCAACGTTTCTCAGTCTGTGTTGACTCGCTGACTTGACTTGACTAATACCAAGAGTTGAAAAACGGACAAAAAGAAAAAATCGTTTAGGAATAATTCCCTGTTTCTTCGGTTAAAAATTCATGAAATTCGTTATAGTTGTCGGATTAAGTATAATCGTGTCAATTAGTAGGATATTGAAGACATAAATTAAAGAATGTAAGAACAATCTTCACTTGATACGTCTTTTATTCCCTTTATAAATCAATTTAACTACTAATAATGTGGATAGTGGACACTGTGATGAAAGTGAAGTGTGTATATGTAAATAGTTGTTCCTAAGTGACTCGTAGACACTTTACGGTCCGATAACATTCGTGAATTCTTATGTCACTACTGGTCTGAGACTGGAGTACTTACTTATCAGGTCCGACTTCCTTTATTTGACACGAGTTCTTGTTTCCATTAATTCATTTGTGGTTATGAAATAAAGTACAGTTACATACCGTTTTTGATGGTATTATAATATTTTATTAATCGGAGATTAATTTATTTAATTTTTTTTTAAAAGGGGTATAGTGAACTGTATGTCATTCGGAGGATGTTTTTTTGTGCAAGGTAAGGTTCTCGTGTAAAGATTCAGGGGAAACAAACATTCAGGTTGTTTCAATCGGATCCACGGGTTGATTGTGTCAACTGATATATCATGACATGTTATCATCCAAATATTATGAAGAGTGTGTTTATTATGTGTTTTTACTTTATGTTTTTTTATTTCGTGTCATCACATCACGTTGTCGACCATTCGTTCCCGACCGTAACTCACTTGTCCGTCCTTCTCAATGACTGACCTCCCCCCTCTCTTCCACTCCTCTTCCATCTGTACTCCCCAACAGTCGTTATCGTCTACCTCCCGTTCGACGTTAAAGTAAGTGGAGACTGTAATTACTGTGTCCAAGACTAAGGAACGACCTAAGTTTAGATAGATGGAAAACCTTTTTTACTAGGCCACTACAGACCCATCATCGAGAGAAAAAAGAGTAGTACCTACCGTACAAGTGTAGAAACTTCCAGACGTTTAATTTCAAATATAAAGCTCCTGAATGACATAAACCTAAACGTGTATGTCAGTAAACTGTCTATTGAGTCACTCTCAGGAAACCTGACGCTCCTCTAGGTAGGTCAGTCAGGATTTCCTTTAGTCAGAACTTATAAGTGACCTTCCTGACTATTACTTCGGCTTCGAGGTTATGTGACCGGTGGACTACATTTGTCGACTGAGTAACCTTTTCTGGGACTACGACCCTTTCTAACTCTTCCCCCGTTGTCTTCTACTCTACCAACCTACCGTGGTGAATGAGTTACCTGTACTCAAACTCGTTCGAGGTCCTCAACCACTACCTGTCCCTTCGGACCACACGACGTCAGGTTCCCCAGTGTTTCTCAGCCTGTACTGACTCACTGGTTTGACTTGTCATTGTAGTGAGGTCTAACTCTATTTCACAGTTGTGTCTCGTCAATGTGGATAAGGATTAACCTACTACAGAGTCTGTATGTCTGAGTCGGAGGTACGTCGGGTAATTTGGTATTACTTATTAGAGGGTCCGAAATTACAATCAGTATGTAATGAGAGTGGGATTCGACAATCTTTGAAATTGAAGGATAATGGTTCAAAGGAATATATTATAGGAGGACAAATTCAAAGAAGGACATTATTATACCCTCGTCAGAGTGAACGTCCTTACCTTTATGGATTAAGATTGGGTCAAGAATAACGTGTCCTACACATAGTGTTTCAATACTCAAGGGGAAAGTAAGTAGAAAATTTTCAGACGACTTAATAAGGGTCTCAGAAAACAACAAGTCCTTCTTCCTGAGACCTCAAGGAGATCTTTCAAAAGGAACGGAACCTAAAATGTTGGAGACAGAAGAGGAAGAGCAGTCGGACACGAATTATGTCTCTAAGAATAGTAAGTAAAGAGTTGTCGACCAGTCCCCTTTTGGTAGGTAAGTAACAAAACATGGTAAAAGGGAGAAGACGATTAATTTACCCAGGACGGACGGACGGACGGTTCGAGTGGAGTTTAGACAGAAGAGTCTCTACGGTAAACACTACTTAGGGAAAAGGGTCGAAGGAGGTGGTCATGTACACGGACAATGAAGACATTGTGACGTACCAGTAGGAACATCCCTACGTAAGTCGGAAGTCGTCTGGTTTTGAAAGACTCTCGCTCTTTTTGTAGACAAACAGAAGAGTCGTGGGTCGTGGTTCGGTATTTGGAGCCTACAAATCCCGGGAATGTTAGAGGATATGTTGGATATGTTAGAGGTGAGGTATCGCTGGTAAGGGGTCAGGATGACCTGTCTCCGAACAGAATGTGAAAGGTGAGTCTCAAGTCGTAGTCTCCTACCGACTTAGAGTTCATTTGTCAGGTGTCAGTGTCTCTCACTCGTATAGGATTCTCGTAAAGGTAGTGTCTCTGGTAAAGTGACACTTGATGTGAATGTCATTTTGATAGTTTCGAAGTTTAAGTCCCGAGGAGCCCAAGTATCCTAGGGGAGCATCCATAAGTGTTTCAATATACAAAAACACTAAAAAGTTTAACTTTTATAAATTTGACGTCAACAGAGAAAGGTAAGTCTGACGGACGTAGAATGGAGAAGAGTACACCTCCCAGTAGTCTCACTGGGGTCTTTACACACCCCAGACCGAGTTCTCTTTTACTCACCTAAACATAAAGGAACTCTATACAAATATATCAAACTCTAGTGTAGGTACATTCTTACATTCTTACAGAAGGACTTACGAGGACAGTACCTGTCTCCCATTGGGTCGGTCTTGACGTGGTTCTTCTAAAGTCTACTCTCTGTCAAAAGGTCAACTTATACAGGATGGTAGGGGTTATGGTCTTTATATTTTATCATTTGTTCCAAATACATGGTCCTCGACCAGACACTTCTTGAGATCAGTGGTTTGTACATTTTAATGTTTATGTTCTAACCCAAGGTAACCACAGATCTGTTGTGTCTTCAAGAGGGGTCACCTTTTAAGTCATTGTATCGTAACTTTTAATATTTACATGGTACAGGAACAGAAAGAAAAAGTCATCCTTAGTTTTCTCTTTAATAGGTTTACAATCAAACATCTCGTATTCGAACTTATCATAATTTTACTTACTTATATGGATATCGGTGAGTATACACTTTCTTTAATAAATCACTAAAGAGTGACCTAAACTGTTGTTGGACCTTTTACACGTTCTGCAATAGTTATATTCAAACACTTCGACTTTTTTAATTTTAGTTGTCATAACCCCGACTTAATAGAAAGATAAGAACGATCTCTTTTACTATAATATTTTGACGAAAATATACTTCTCTATTAGTCTCATAACTCGGTCGTGACATCCCCCTTTATAATACATCCACATTGTCCGACAAATAATTATTTTTATCGTAAAAAGTCTTTCAAGAACACAACTACCATAAACAGTCAGAAAAATTTAAACTCTAAACAACACTAAAGGAAAGAGAAAGATTTATCAGTGAAAGTGTAGATTAAATTTGAAAAGCTAAAGTAGTAAGAAAAAGATTTCCTTACAGAGGGTTTTAACATACATATAGTCCGGGATTTTTGAAGGGGATGGTGGTTGTAGGTCTTTCTACACACCCGAGTTATGTTATATTCGTTCGTTGACCGAACACAGAACGAAACAAGGTCAGAATCAGGTCGGTCGTTCATACCTCTCAAAGGAGGAGGTTTGTATCCGTCTCAAAGTGTAACATTGTGTTTTAATTAAGATTTTTGACAAGTAGAAGTCTTTGCTTTATGTCATAGTCTCCCGTCTCTTTACCAATAATATCTACGAAAAGAACACAGAGAGACGAAACGGGAGAAGGTAACATTTTATCCTATTATCTCAAAACACTGCGGGTCCCCGGTCCATTACGTGGAAAGAAATTCCACTTACTTTTTAACAGATTAGTTAAGTTATTGACGGTAGGGTCGACGGACATTACTTTTCAGGGACTCATGATTACCTATGACTTGGTCGATAGGTTCCCGTCTCAATGACAATAATATACTTATAAGAGTTTGACGAGATCTAACATTTGGTCCTTCTTGGATAAGAAATACGAAGGTAAACGAGACATACGTTTTCCAGAGTACGGGTTTAGGAGGGATAATTGGTTTTCTAACTCTCACACCCACCGTAAAGTGTGGGAAGGAATAAGGTTTACAGGTAGTGCAATAAGAATTGTTCGTTTATGACATAGGTTCTTTACATGACGTTACTATAACACTCGGGTCCTTTGAGCTTCTTTAGAGAGTTATTAATCCTAATTTTGTTATCACTCGAAATATGAAGTAGTTATATATTGATAAAATTAAAAATTCCGGAAAGGGTTTCAGAAAGGGAATACCAAGAAAAGGTTGGGGTTTTTCTTTTTACTACCTGAGATTCTTTCGTACTGGGGTTTGTTGATTGACTTTAGTCTTTGGGGATATACGAAAGCCCATAGACGAATTCAGGTTTATAGACTGATTGAGAAGTCCATTAATTATAAGAGTAGGTCAAAAAATACCAGGATGACAAAAAGAAGGAAATAAAAAAAATTAATCTCATATCAACGAGATGGTGCAACACACTTAAAGAACGAAATATCGTTTCACTTGGACGGTGAGTGCATGTATACAGGGGAGAAGGAACCTCAAGGAAGGGTAAATCCAGTGGTGTCTCGTGGTTCATCTCAAGGGACACGATAATTCATCCAGGAATAATCAATAGGTAAAGTATATATCATTATGGGTACCATCAAATAAAATTACTTACACTACACCAATACCGACACAAGTCAACGATTCAGCACGGGTTAAGAAACACTTGGGTACTTGACATCATGTGGTCCGAAGAGACAGGAAGTCATAGAGGACTTCAGACAAGTCCGAGTACAGGTAACTCAGCCACTACGGTAGGTTGGTAGAGTAGGAGACATCGGGAGAAGAGGAGAAAGGGAGTTAGAAAGGGTCGTAGTCCCAGAAAAGGTTTCTCAACCGAGAGGTGTAGTCCACCGGTTTCATAACTTCGAAGTCGAAGTCGTAGTCAGGAAGGTTACTTATAAGTCCCAACTGATGGAAATCCTAACTGTCGAAAATAAAGGAATGTCAAGTTCCCTCAGAGTTCTCAGAGGAGGTTGTGGTGTCCAGTTTTCGTAGTTAAGAAACCACGAGTCGGAAGAAATACCAGGTTGAGAGTGAAGGTATGTACTGACGACATTTATAGTATCGAAACTGATATGTCTAGAAACGGTCGTTTCACTACAGAGACGAAAAAGTTATACGACAGATCCATCAAAAAGAAGATTCCTTGTTCACAGAAAATTAAAGTACCGACGTCAGTGGTAGGTGTCACTAAAATTTCGGGTTCTTTTACTTTAGACAGTGACAAAGGTGAAAGAGGGGTAGATAAACTGCACTTCACTACCCTGGTCTACGGTACTAGAATCAAAAATTTACGACTTAAAATTCGGTCGAAAAAGTGAAAGGAGAAAGTGGAAGTAATTCTACGAGAAATAAAGGAGAAGTGGTAGACGGTAATCTCACCATAGTAGATGTCTAGACTCCAACAACTATAAAGAAGGACGTCAGAACTAAGACCGAACACGATGTAGGTCGGGACGTAAAGCATACTACATGAGAAGGATCTTCAAGTTATTCGTCCCACCTTTATTTGTCAAAACTGTATGAGGAAAGGATCAAACCTTGGTCAGACAATAAGGTTCAGACGAACACTACCAAAATTTAATTTTGTTAAGAAACTGACAACGAGACTTAATGATAAATTAGAATATCGATAACAAAAATGTGAGAATAATAGGTCTGTGAATAAATTCTATCGATGTTTTCACAGTCTCAAATGTTGTTCTAATTTATGTAATTTTTAATTGATTTTATTACTCTGTACCTCTTGAGGTAACTATCATGTACTATACTTTTCATCCACCTCTTTCCCTCGTCCTTTATTCTCTTTTCCCTCTTGGTCGTTCTTTATAAACGACGCTAATATTTCTCAAACGTTGATAATTTTCGAAAAAAAGACAACGTACTCTAAATTGTCGGGAGACTTTTGGACTTCTAAAACAACTCTGACAATGTGACCAAGACGTGTTTCTCCAAAACAAAACAAACGACCCGGTACTTTCCGTCTCCCGTAAGTCACATTAGTCACTCTTAGTACTCATCCTATAATCTCTGGGTGCGTCTTCGTGTTTCCATTCTGCCGACAAAGATACGGTCTAGTTGGTATGCTTTTATGAACTGAGCACTTAGTAAACGCGGGTTGATTAAGGACGAAAGAAGCTTTCCTGACAGGACCAAAAGTGAATTAACTGTCAACAACGGGAAAGGGGTCCAGACGAAACACTTGGACCTACACTTGTTCCTACGAACGTCGTGCCTCGCGGACGTCGTCCATTGAGCCCCTTGACTTGAGACCCTCGAGGGAAGTTCCCGACCGACGTGACTACCCTCTGGATGGTACTGAGACGGAGTCACTTCGAAACATCCTCTGAGTAATTAATCTACGAAAGTAGTGTCGGGTAGAGGGACTGGAGAAGGACTGTAAAAAGATGTCAAACGAGAGGAATGTAAACTCTTAACGAAAGGGTTCATCTGATCCGACAAAGGATTCGTCAGAGAAAGAGGACGTGGGGGTCACGGATCCTCACTGAAAAGATGACGGGGAGAGATGCGTGAGTTCGTGAGAAAGACACTACTGAAAAGGTTTCAAAAAGGATTTGGACGAACTATGGTCGATCGGGGAAGGAGACCGAACGAGGAAGAACGACGAGAGTAGTTTACAAGACATAGATTGGAGTCAAAGAGTCGGGGTGTGAGTAGACCCTGAGTGTAAAAAACGTAAGATACCCTCTATTTATAAGGTCTGAATAGGTTCCAACACTCTAAAGACTACATTTAGGAACTGTTGTAGGTTTTTGAACTTCTGAGTGAGTCAGGAAACCTTGGTCTCGGACATCCATGTTCCCCTTCCAAGCGATCACACTATACTAAATAGTAAAGTACGGGTTTCGACTTCTACCAAACTAAACTGACAAACCACGTTGTGAGAAATTACATATTATCATGTGGTAAACGTAGAACTAACGGTACCCTGTCACCTAGACTTTAATGAGTCACTGAGGACATTGAAAAAAAAGAACTGTCACGACGTGGACTTCTAAGAGTTTGCATTAACAGGTATGTCTAATAAATAATGTCTAAAGGTGACTCGGGGTTTATAGGGAGTAGACACATCATGATATCTCTAAAAGTTTTCTTTAATATGTTTATTAAAGTAAAATATCTTAACACCACGATTCAGGTAGTCTCTCTCGTCCTTCCTTGTTCGTTCGACAGTAGAATTCTTGACACACAAAGGCAGTTTGAAATACTATGTCTTTTATACGTAATATTGAATTGTCGTAAAAAGGGTGAAAATAAAGAGGTTAATTGCACTAGAAGTACCTTTGTTTTTACAAAGTTGTCACTAGAAACCCTGTCGATGACGTCATAAATTTATACGTTTATCTACTGTCTATAATTAAAAATTTATACACACTTTACTTTTAAACCATTATAATACTTTTAATGTAAAAAGTCTCAC
Source organism: Capra ibex (assembly GCA_006410555.1). Classification (NCBI taxonomy): domain Eukaryota; kingdom Metazoa; phylum Chordata; class Mammalia; order Artiodactyla; family Bovidae; genus Capra; species Capra ibex. The sequence goes on from SJYO01016970.1 coordinate 16,899,471, forward strand.
ATATTTTATTTATACATCGACACATAAAGATTAATTGGACAACATATACTTAGAGAAGCATAAGAGACACAAGAGTCCAAAACTAACTAAAAACATAGTTTATTTGTAATAAAACAAACTATACTTTTTTTTTATTCATATATACAACTCGTGTTATTTTATGGTTTCGTTTTTTTTTCTTCTGACATAAATTGTTTAAATACTGACTAAACTCTGTCAGAAACAGATAACGGATTCCCACATGTATTCGACTAAATCAATGTATTTCAACAAGTAGAGTAGAAAGACCTAAAGTCCTATGAATATACACTTTTATTTCACTATTACGATGGATTAAGTAAACCCCATAACGTCACTGACTCACATCGTTACATTGTATGTACGTAAGGAATTATACCATGGAGTATATATGTCTTTTTAGTTACGGTCATTAATAAAATAATAATTATAATAATGACCCCCGAAGGGTCCACCGCGATCACCATTTCTTGGATGGACGGTTACGTCCTCTGTATCCTCTGAGCCCAAACTAGAGACTCAACCCTTCTAGGGGACCTCCTTCCGTACTGTTGGATGAGGTCATAAGGAAGAACCTCTTAGGGTACCTGTCTTCTTGGACCGTCTGATGTCAGGTGTCCCAGCGTGTCTCAGTCTGTACTGACTTCGCTGAATGGTCCGTTAAAATAATAATAATCGAAGTAATCTTGTGTACTAATAATCAGTTGTTCAGAGAATAAGTTCCTGAATCTTCCCTTCTTTTAAGGGTTTAATGGTACCTACGGACACCACAGTGTTATTTTAGTAATTCACAAATGAAACCCTTTGAAGTTTGATTTTTAACAATTTAGAAATACAAATCCTTTAAAAGATAGGGTTAGATTTGGAAATACGAAGTTAAAATATGTTAGAGAAAAGCATTATTAGAATCATCTAAGTCAGTAGATATAATACTCATCAATATACTCATATAATCAAAACGTTCATTTTATTAAAACTCTATCATAAAACCTTCACTTTTATTTAATAGAGTTGATTATTTCTAAGAACAAGATGTCTTCAACCAGTCACAAAGTGGTCTAGAAGGTTTTGAATATTCGAGGTACTTACAGGTTGTCGGTTTTCTTTTACTTTAACAGGAGGATTCACCCAATTGTAGACCTTTGGATGTTCGTCTAAAACTTCAAAGTGTCCATTCTTTATCATCGAGAACTATTCGTTAAGTGATCATTCAATAGACACAAGTCGAGAACCGTGTTTGGTCATTCTCCGGGTTTACTTACGTTATACATCTGAGGGTATCGTACACTTAGATTTGTAGAAACATAGGATATTATCTGAAATGAAGAAAATTTATAATGGGGAATTTCAAACTGTCTCAAAGGGAATGCGACTAAAGGTTGTATATAATAGAAGAGTTCAAATACCATGATTCAACGTGAAATTGATCTCGTCTCTGTGGTCCGTAACCAAGCAATCGAACCAAAAGATGATTAGATGACTCATTAGTTTTGGTCTTAACAGAAGACAAAGTCCTTTTTTATCGTTTTAAGATTAAGTATGGTACACTACGGTTTTACCGTATTAAAGAAGAAAGACCTACGATAAATAAAAAATCCGATATAGTTTGGTCGGTTCGATTATTTATGTCCTATCGTCAGGGTTTCTACTTTTACCTCAAAGGATCCGGGTTTTACTTCAAGGGTCTTCTTTTCTTACAATGACTTTTATCTCAAATTTTATGATAATAGTAAGTTAGATAATTTGATTACAAGCAATAATAATTTATTTATTTAATATTACGACTTCCTTTGAAATTGTAAAATTTAAAAATTGGTTAAATGTATATTAAAGATTTCTGTATGACATATTTTCAGACACTTACAAGAGTGTATTCTATACACTTATCACTAACTATTGATGTCTGATTTTATTACTCGTAAATAAAAGGAGATATTTAACAAGAAGGACACAAAATCAAAACGACCTTTCAAAAATTTAGAAGAAAATAAGAAATTAGGAAGTTTTATATTTTTTTGCAAATCACCCGGTGGGTGATAAAGAAAGGTATGAAGTCTACGAGTCACTTTTAGATGTGTGTCGGGCAATGTTAAACGAGGAGTTCTGATCTTGTTCTAATAAGGGTCAGTTAGATTATTGTGTAAAGAAACCACTCTTTTAATTAACAGACTTTTCTCTTATACCTTCACCTGGATTCACGACAGATAAATATAATCCGTTTCGGTACTATTGGTTTGCATAAAAAAGTTTGGATTCAAAATTCTCACCAAAGACGTGGTCTGGATAATCAATACTAAAGATTAATTTGAGAGGTACTCCTCTCAACCTTTTTTTGTGTCCTTGACCTCAGGTCGTCTGGACTTGACGTCGCCACCAAGAAGGGGAAATATAAGGACACTGAACCTACTTACCTCTCTGTCTCTAACTATGTGTACGTGTTAACTACGATACATATTTTAGCTATTGATTACTCTTGAGATGAGTCCAGAGACACCGCTGGACTTACCCTTCCTTTAGGTTTTGTCTCCCCTATATACATACGTATTGAACTGAGTGAGCCGACATGTCGTCGTTGATTGTGTTGTGACATTTCGTTGATCTGAGGCTGTTTTTTAAAACATATTTTTCTTAGTCAACCGGAAAGACACGGAGATAGACATTATCTCTTCATCGTGGTCGTTGGAACATTTTTTACCAATTGCAATCTCCGTTATTCTATATGTTTCGTGGATGATCTGATAATATTTTTAGTATATGATTATAGACGGTGATAAAATTTAATTAAAAATAACCTCATATCAAAGAAATGGGACGACAATAATCAAAGATGACATGTCGTTTCACTTAGTCGGTATGTTTACAATTATGGACATAGGGGAGAGAAAACCTAAAGGAAAGGTAAATCCAGTGGTGTTACGTGACTTATCGCAAGGGACACGATAAGTCGCATAAGAAGAATCATTAGATAAAATATGTATCATAGTCATACACAGTTAGGGTCAGAGGGTTAAGGAGGGTGGGTATCGGGAAAAGGGGAACCACATAGAGGGTAATAAAAGGTCGGAGATGACAAACGGTAGTACATGGATTCTGTAGGTCCTACAAATAAATGAAAGTTCTTCTAACATTTGTTTTATATCAAAGAAGGATTCCCATGGCGTAGACACATTGTAGCGTACAAATCATTGTAGGAAAGGGATTTAGATAGAACTTCATACTGAATTGACGAATATAATGAAACAATTGTAAGGAAAACTAAAGACAGGGTAAAGTGGAATATAATAAATATAAATCAGATTTACTATATTTTATTGGTTAGGAAAATTAGACATATGCACCGTTAAAGTATACCAAGTCGAAACATTACTAAAAATAAGGATACACTAGATGACCCTTATATAACATGGCATAAGGGATCTCATTAATAAACGAAGCACAAACATGGAGGAAGAGTATCTTCTTTTAGATACTGTTTGGATCTGTCATATAATTTTTCGTCTCTGTAATGAAGCGGCTGTTTCCAGGTAGATCAGTTTCAATCCCAAAAGAGTCACCAGTACATACCTATACTCTCAACCTGGTATTTCTTTCGACTCTCAACTTCGTGACTACGAAAACTTGACACCACAACCTCTTCTGAGAACTCTCAGGGAACCTGACGTTCCTCTAGTTTGGTCAGTCAGGATTTCCTTTAGTCAGGACTTATAAGTAACCTTCCTGACTATGACTTCAACTTATGAAGCCGGTGGACTACGTTTCTCGGTTGAGTGACCTTTTCTGGGACTACGACCCTTTCTAACTTCCACCCTCCTCTTCCCCTACTGTCTCCTACTCTACCAACCTACCGTAGTGGTTCAGATACCCTTACTCAAACTCGTTCGAGACTCTCAACCACTACCTGTCCCTTCGGACCACACGACGTCAGGTACGCCAGCGTTTCTCAACCTGTTCTGATTCGTTGACTTGACTTGTCTTGAACATGAAGAGTCGTATAGAACGTATATTATCCGTGAGTCTTTTATAGACCGTTTAAAATGAAATAACAGAATGAAGACTTAAGTCACCTTTCTTTTCATTAGTTCAATCGGTGGTAATGAGATATCGTCACCCAGGAGTGGTAAACCCCCTAGTGTCTAAGAAACACTTAAAGTGTCTTAGATATCTGGTCATGAAGAGTTTTCAATTACGTACATCCTTAGTGGTTTTCAAAAGAACTTTTACATCTAAGACTACACCGTCAAGACCCACCTCAGACTCTAATATATAAAGATAGTCCGAGGGTACACTATGATTCCGACCATCATGTGTTTGGCGTAAAACTTTTCGTTTCGAAACCCGGTGGAAGGAACTCTTTTCTGGGCCAGTGAATTCGTGTACCTATTTAGAATAAAAACTCGGAGGATCCCTCGGGACCTGAGTCTCTTACTAACTTAAAAAGTAAAATATTAGTAGACAGGATCTTAATGAGAGTAATATATATCACAAGTTAGTTTCTCTAACTATTTACTATAAATGTGTTTTTTTCTACATGACGAAAGTCTCTATGTTATACTTATAGACACACATACACAAGAAGACGTACATACGCAGGAGTGGTGAGCGTGTGTGTGTATATATATGAATATATGTATATATATTATGTAAGTCTATAGATGTAAGTTTGAGTTCGTAAAGTTTGACCGTTCTATTGATCCTACTCTGGATTAATGGAGGTTGGTCTCTATTCGTATACAAAATTTATTAGAGAAAAATGTTCTCCTTGTACATCTGTATTTTATGAGGGTTCGTAAAATTTAAGGTAGAACTCTATTCAAATAAATCGAAGGGAAACGGGTGACAACAAAGATACGTTTATTGAAAGAGAATTTTTAACGATCTTTAGTAATATAACAAGGAGAATGTTTCTACTTTTGGGGTTGCGTGTTCTGTATAGACCCTGAATGATCATTGGACACGTTCCCGGTGACTCTGAAACATGACATTAAGATTGCTTGCTGTAACACTCACCATTTTTACACGCCACCTCTTACCCCTCCGTCAGACATCGGAACCTTGACTCCTCTTAATCGTCCAGAGGCACCCTGTGAGAGGTCACAGGGACGGAGGGAGTGACGACCGGGTATTTGGACCGGAAATCTCTCTTAAACTAGTGAAAGTCACCTAAAAGAATGTAGAGTAAAACCGACGAAGAAGTTTACTTGTGATGTTTAATATTTTATATTGGTATCAACTATCTTGTGAAAGGTAGACACATTTTATGATCGTCTCTCCAACATGACTTATAGTGGTTCCGTCTTTTTTATAACCAGACTCTTGGACCTTTAGTAAATTAGTTTTCCTCGTGGGTTCTGTTAGAATTGAAAGGGGAGTCGAAATAATTTAAAATCCGTCGGAATAAGGATTGAGACCCGGGATTTGAAGGGAAAAGAATCTTATAACTAAAACCTCTTGAATAAAAATATTTAACGAAGAGACGGGGTTACTCTATATTTAGTAAAATTTTTCGGAAAACTATGACATGGTGGGTTCTTCCAGAAAGAGCTCCTGGAACCTGGGTAGAGAACCTTTACAGTAGTTTCCTCAATCACAGGGATACAGAAACCTTCCTACCCTCCGATTGAAGACGTCCGTGAAACGAGGTTAAATGTTTTGATGGAGGTCGGTTCTTCTATCTTCTTCAAAGGAAAAGGATTCGTTTGTCTCTACCTGAAGTCAGGAGGACATGGTCAAGAAGTTTTGGGATAACGGAAAAAAAAAATAAAGTAACCTCAACACTAGGTTGAGTCAAGACCGGAGGAAGAGAAGAAAATTTTCGAAACTCACTCCAGAAGACACGGACGATTTGAAACGGGTCACGTTAAAAGTGGATCTGTCCTCTCTTGTTTTTATACACTATGTTGATCAGTTGAAAAGAGGATCTATGGGACACAAGGTTTCGTGGTAAACTTAAAAAAGTTCGTCAAGTAGTCATATGCGGGACTTCAATAAGGTTCATAAAATTTCCAGTGGTAAGGAAGATTACCCTCTCTGATTATCTTCTTTCCAGCCTAAAATATAAAAGAGCACACACACACACACACGCATACACCACAACGCAGTCTGAGAAACGTTGGGGTGTCTGACATCGGGTGGTCCGAAGAGACAGGTAACCTAAGAGGTCTGTTCTTGTGACCTCACTCAACGGTAAAGAAAGAAGTCCCCTAGAAGGACTGGGTCCCTAGTTTGAGCACAGAGAATGTAGAGTACGTAACCGTCCACCTAGGAAATGGTGATCACAGGGGGTTCTTAGAGGCACCAAAAAAAACAACAACAACAACAAAAATTGTTTAAGGAAAAAGAGAGAGATGAACGTCACAGGAACCTACAGTCTACAGACGAACCAGGTCACACGTTCTCCCTTGTCTGGTTTGTCATGGTTGACGTAGTAGAAACTTTAGTTGTTTAAAAACTAACCAGACCTTGACCATGTCCTCGCCGTCGAGGTGGAACTCTGTTTGCAGAACTTTCACCTCCTACTGTGCTTGACAAGGAACAGAAGTTAACTTCTTCTGAAAGAGTGACGTAGGCTCGTGAACCTCCTCCTTTCACTTCACCTTCTCATATCCTTGCCACTCTTGAAAGGACATTTTACTTACACGTAGGACTTTAATCAGTGGGATATTTTTACAGAACCAATGTAAAGTCTTTTCAAAGTCCGGTGCAGTCAAACCGACTGCGTAGTGTTAGAAGTACATTCTTCAAAGTCCTCCCTCTCTCTTATTCTTTTGTGATCACTCCTACGACTACCTCCGTGAAATTGTCTAAATTACCAATCTACCGGGACAAGAGGCATTTCTACGGAATCCCTACGACTTCCTTTAGAGACAAAATTTTGTTTTAGAAGGACGGACGGTTTTCTACCTCTGATAGTGAACCTCCTTTCAATTAAAGGGATTCTAAAGGTAATTTCGGTAGACAATCGACTCCGACTCACTCTAACCGGACTTAGGCTCGTGACGGAGAAACGCCGACACTTTCGACCCCGGTCACTAGATTCAGAAAGAGTCGAGGTCAAAGGAATAGGTATTAAACCCTCATATTGTCACGGGGATCTTGATAATATACATAATATAAATCGGTAAATTTTATGTATAAACAATGTAAAGACCCGAAAGGTTCACCGAGTTACCATTTCTTAGACGGATGGATACGTCCTCGGTGTCCTCTGCGCACAATCTAGGGACCCAACCTTTCTAGGGGACCTCCTCCTTTGCCGTTGGGTCAGGTCATAAGAACGGACCCTTTAGGGTACCTGTCTCCTCGGACTGTCCGACGTCAGACACCCCCAGTGTTTTCTAAGCCTGTACTGACTCGGTCGTACCAATAAAAAGGTCCTGTCCTCCTTCATTGGGTCTTTTCACGAATCGTACACAAACAGTTAAAAAAGAAAACTGAGTAATTATCTCGAGTCACTTGTTACTCAATGAGAAGGGGTTTCTCTTTCCCGATGAGGTCTAAAACAAGAGTGACAGGGACCCCGTGCAGGATACGGTCGAAGTCTCTTTGAGAGAGTTGTTCCGGGAGCTATAGGACGTATAGGACGGAAGAAGGAAACATGGGTGACCCGTCGACGTTCTGTGTCAACAGAACCAATGAAAGAGTGGTTTCGTGCCACTGGTCGGGAGTCGAGGGTTTACGGGAGAAGGTGAGATCGTGACCGTAAACATGTGGTGTAACTTTCGGTCAGACAACTCCCGTCAAGTGTTACTTTGAGTTTTCGAAAAAGTCTAAGTATAAAGAACTTCTTTATAAGTTTTAGGATAAAAGTTTTTTTTTTTTTAGTCTTTTTTTCTATTGATTAGGAAATTCCGTAAAAACCTTTATTTCTAATAAAATCTGAGTACACTTGGACGACAGATTTTTCATTACCACGTACATTGAAGAGCTTAATACCCAAAAATACAAAAAAAAAAGAAAAACAGAGACAAGGTAAATATAGACGAGACTAGAAATACTAAAGAAAGGAAGATGATTGAAACCCAAAACAAACAAGAGGAAAGAGATTTTGTTATCATGTTTACTTGAATAAATATTTTGTCTTTATCTCAGTGTCTACATTTTTTGTCTGAGTACTAATGGTCCATCTTCACCAGCCCCCCGCCCGACCCTCTAACCCTCTCTGCATATGTGTGACACGACACGACATGCATCAGCGAGTCCGTACAGGTTGAGAAACGTTGGGGTACTCGACATCGGTCGGTCCGAGGAGACAGGAGCCCTAAGAGGTCCCTTCTTATGACCTCATCCAAAGACACGGGAGGAAGTCTCCTAGAAGGGTTGGGTCCCTAGTTTGGATCCAGAGGGCGTAACGTCAACCTGAGAAATGGTAGACTCAGTGGTCCATCCGGGTTTTTACGACCTCACCCACCGGAGAGGGAAGAAGTCCCCTTGAAGGGTTGAGTCCTTAACTTGGTCCCAGAGGACGTAACGTCCGCCTAAGAAATGGTCGACTCGGTGGGCCCTTCGGGGTATATGTGTGATGACATATATTTTATCTATTGATTATTCTTGGATGACCTATCGTATCCCTTGATATAAGTTATGAAACATTACTGGATGTACCCTTTTTAGATTTTTACTGACCTCTATATATATATATATATATATATTAACTAAGTGAAAAGACACATGGATTTTGATTGTGTCGCTACATTTAGTTGACATGAGGTTATTTTTTTTTTCATGAGTCTTAACGTTTTTTGTCTTATTTTCGTCTACTAGTTTTGACTTTTTTATTTATTATAAAAATGAATTTACTTTATTTATTCATCATAGTAAAAGAGAAGTGGTCCAATACTTTTATATTTACAGAGTTGGTCATAGAACCTTTTATTTTTCGTTTTCCTTTGGTGATTCCTCCTTACCTTAATGTCGTTCCTTTTTAATGAAATATGTAACCTTCTGTTCATACAATCGTTTATAGTATGTGGTGACCAATTTTGTCTTCCTAGCGACCCTTCTCACCGTCTTATGTGTTCAGACGTCGCAGATCTAGGAAGTCGGCTCTATAGTTTCACCTTTCCACTTCGACACCCCTTACTCGTCAGTCGGTGTTTCCTAATAATAAGTCTTTTCACATTTTCAGTTCTCCTTTTTGGTGTCCGTGATACATAAGGTCCGTTACGAATAAAGAGTTTCTACCAATTCTCCCTGCCTGGAAGACGTACACCCTGAAAGAGACTCGTACTGTCGTTAAATCTGGGTCCTCTGGTACTTCCGGTGTGTTCGAGAGAAGAAGGGAATGTCCTACCTCTTCGGTGGTGTCCGCTCATACGGTGCTTAAATCGCCTTAGACACGACGTTCTACGTAAATAAGCGGAGAGATTCAGAGTCGGACGGGAGGGGGTCCTTAGACGTCAGTCACACAGACATCCTTCAGGAGACGAGGGGTCGCCGAGAAGGTGTCTTCTATGGTACCATGGAGTCAGTACCTTGCTCGAGGGGTTTTAGCAGTAACAGGTCTCAGGTCTTCCGTCACTACGACCGGGACTCGGTCCGTAGGGGAGCACCGGGCTCTGTCTTCAGAGGTCACTTTGAAGTCCGCAGGGAAGACCTCTCTTGAGGTCGTCTGTGGGGGTCTCACGAGATCTTCATCGTAATCGAACACGTCGGTGACAATAACCTTGGTAAAGGTCAGGGGTTCGGTGTCTTTCTAAGTTTTACCTCGTTCTTGGGGACCAAAGTGTGGTAGACGACCCTCCACTACTCGGTCACGTGTGAGTCCGGAGAGTTCATGAGTTCCTAGGGAGGGAGTCACTTATGAGCAAAGGCAGACGAAATACGCCGTACTGAGTCCACCGGTCACGACAACGACAGACACCGGACCCCCTTTACCCTCTCCACTTCACGGGTCACCGAAGGCCACCGAAGGACAGACGTCACCTCCGGGGACGTCGGTAGGGGAGTGAAACACCAAACCACTGTCTCTTCTCGTACCTCGACCCCTTACTTCGGTAACGTCTCCGGAACGAGTTCCTCCAACGGAACCAGAATTGTTCTGGATTACGGATGTCGTCGTAGCCTCTGGAGTACCTCAGTCACTTATCCTCCTAGCATCTTCGACAAAGTTTCGGAGTCTGGAACACGAGTCTTTTACGGGAACCCTTACTTGACCGTGTCTGGGACAGATTACAATAGGACTTCGTAAGGTAACTACTTTAAGTGGTCTTTTTATTTTATTATCTCGGGTCACTACTGTCCCTGAGTAGACTTTGGAACCTTAGGAATTACCTTTCACATTTAGTCGACGAGAAGTTACACTATGCGAAGTGCAAGTTCTTCTATTCGGTGGAACATGTCGAACTCCCTACAGGGGGACAGGAAAGATTTCTCTGGTACTTTACCTCCCTTTGGCTTGGTCTGAAGGTCGGTTGACTAGTTCGGTAAACAGGTCGTACCTGTTTTCGGCGACTTATGAGGTCAACGGTAGGTGAATCGTTGGACGTATAGTCGTCAGGACAATAGTTACTAGAGCATCTACGACCTGTAGACTTCGTTCTATCGTTCCCAAGTCGTGTCAATCCAGAAAGGGTCTAGGGGTGTGTCGTTAGACTTAATAGGACGTCATGGTGGTACAGACGATTTTGTGGGGGTCTCCTTTATATAGACTTTCCTAGCCACCACCTCCTATACTTTTTGGGAGGAGGTGGTGGGTCACTATTACTCTTACTTACGTCTCGGGGAGGTCTCCTTCTTTACTGTGGTCGTCAACCGTTCATGTCGTGGTCAAGAGTCCTGTGACTCCTGTCGTAGTAACGTTTACGAGTTCTTCTCATGTTGCCGCGGAACCGAGATTTGTTACTTCAAGTTCAAACGGGCAGAAACAACCCCCTACTAAACGACGAAGGACGAGTTAGGTGTGATGGTCTTTTTCTGGGTCTGTATATGACGTAACGTCTGAAGCGTCTTCTTAATCGTCTCTGCTAGCAGAGGTACCGTTGCCTTTAGCGTCGCTAAACGGAACTGTTGAGGTTACCTTTTGTTGGGACCAAGACACGTACCTTTTCTCCCTTACTCAAAGACCAATGGGGGTTGTAGAGGACGGCTAGGAACTTCTCCTTCTTTCTCTCGGTCCGGTCGCCCCGGTGACACTCCTTTGTGTTCGGGGGCGCTGAGTCGCTCTAGTTCTCCTTTTGGCTACTCGTGGGCCTTGACTTTCTCTTCGACTACTTGTCCCACCACCTGCTCAGGTACTTGGAGCTCCTGTAGGGTCTGAGACAGTCATAAAAACGTTTGCTTCACCGTCGGTTCTAGTACTTGGAGTGTCTCAAGAGAAACCACCTGCCACAGACCGTTCGGGTCCCGATGGGGGCCTCAGCCAATGACCCACCCCTGTCCACCTTGGCGGACTTCCGGAGGTCGACGCTCTCGTAAGGTCTCCTCCTGAGATTGTGGGCCCGGATACACTTGTCGGACCCAAATTACTCATGGGACTCAGTCGGTCAATCGGCCCGGTCGAGGCAGAGGTTCGTCAGCTCGACGCTCTCGTAGTGGCTACTCAAAAGGTCCAAGTACCACTTGGTCTACCTTTTACTTCCTTCTCCGAAGCTCAATGACGACCTAATGATGCGTCCGTTCTTACGGTCGTCGTAGGACTTGAGTCGACACGTTGTCCGGACGGCCTTTTTACTGGTGGACTCACACTTCGGTTCGACAGGGAGCTTCGTCAGGTCGTGGCTCTCGTAGTGGCTCCTCAAGATGTCCATGTACGACTCCCTGTAACTTGCTCTCCCGTTTCTGCCGGGGAGGAGGTCCGCTCCGTCGGTCCTGACCTGGTGACCGAACGAGAGAGGAAGAGACGCTAGGGGGAACATGATATCTGTCAGCAGACACGGGTTGCCGTCTAGGGGCCCGCGGTCCGAGTGCCACTTGCACGGGTAGTTTCGGTTGAGGAATCTGCCGAAAAGAGTTGTGTCGGTCGTTCTGAAGGAGTCGCAGGTCGGTCAACCGCCGCGAAGGAGGAGCCCAGAGACGTTTAGACTGAGAACGGACATAGCGTCTCCACCCCGACTGGTGTAGTGTTTGTACAATTAAGTGCTCTGCACCCGTTTGAGTTAGCTCCGAGAGTACGCCTTCTTGTTTTAATATCACCTACTACGGCCACGCCGACTGCGACTTGGACGAAGTCCCCCGGGGAGGAACGTTCACCTTTTCACACGTCCGTCCAATCGAAGGCCGTCCCACGTTTCACCCGGTCGAGACGAACACGTCCTCAGGCACCTAATAGGCTCCTTTTTGAGTTAGTGTCTTTCGTCGGTAGAGGGTCCCAGCAGGGGTTTGTTTCGACGAGGAGAATGTTCAGTGTCGTCAAATCTAAAATTTTTCCTTTGAGGGAGTACGGTGGTACGCCAGGGAGATTCGGTGTGGGCCGCTAGTGAAACGAGTTCCCTTCAGGGAAATTAGGTCTAGCTTGGTCTAGTCTCTCTTCTTACACACCCTCTTGGACTTGTGCAATAAAGGCTTACGTCGGGGGATCTCCTTTTTCTTTCCACAAACCTTCTTCTTTTCCAGGGTCTCCGTCCCTTCCCACTTCTGCGACGGGACTCACGGACGGTCTTGGGGTCCACTCACTCACTAGAGAATCTGCTTGATCCCACGTACCCTGACGTCAAACGTGGAATTCGTCATAAATAAGATTTAGAATCCTTGAATTACCACGTCCTTGACTTAAGGACTCCATCAGTAACCGGAGGGACTCAATTATCTGTGAAAGGGTACACCACGACCACCACTTCTTGGGAGGACGGTTACCTCCTTTGTATTCTTTATACCCAAGTCTGGACCCAACCCTTCTAGGGGACCTCCTCCGTACCGTTGGGCGAGGTCATAAGTACGGACCTTTTAGGATACCTGTCTTCTCGGACCACTCGATGTCAGGTCTCCCACCGTTTCTCAGTCTGTGCTTCACTGAATCGTACATATATTATCTTTCCACCTTCATTTAAAAAAAAATTAAATATTTTGTTTAATCTAAAGACACACATTATTTTCTTTACTCTATAGTAAGAGGGGTAATTTTAATTAGAGGACATCATTCGATGAAAAACTTTGATTAAGTACCGTTGAAAGTTCGTTTTTTGTTATGTGTAGTTGAACAAGTGAACTTTTTTTCGATTTAAATTTATTCAAAATTATAACCTTAGACTGTAATTTATAAAACCACATTAAAAGAGGGTCCAAGAGAACTCAAAAAGAAAGAACAGAATGAGATTTCTAGAAACATTCCTGTGGTACAGGGTGTCACGACTGAGAAATCTAAGTATCATATTATGTCCGAAGGTACGTACACCATTTATTATGGACTCTGTACCCAACTAGGGACCCACCCTTTCTAAGGGACTTCTTCTTTTACCGTCGAGTGAGGTCAAAAACACGCACCTTTTAAGGTACTAGTCTCTTCGGACCGTCCGATGTCTGGTACCCCAACGTTCTCTTAGTCTGTGCTGAATCGCTGATTTAAAGTTGTTTTAGTACCATCCTATTTACGTTTTTTTTTTGTGACCTTACAACAAAGTTATCAAGAAAAAGGTCTTTTAGTATTACGTCCACTGTCACTAAAACTTAAACTCTCTTCCATTAATAAAGAGAGTCCGTGGAAGTTCTTTATAGTCAAGGAAATGTCGAGGACAAAAGACATCGTTTAAGTATCCTAAGAACTTATACTTTGGTAACATCGTAAATTTTTAAACTATATATGAATTTCATAAAAAAAATTCCATGTCTTCATTTGTTTCTGTTTTTAATTAGATTACCGAAACCCTTTGTATTTAACTCTTTATCGAACGTAATAGAAAAGTCTCTGTATGTAGATAGTAAGTCTCTCGAATACTAAAAATTCACAAATCGACGTTAATTGGTCAACTTGTGTCCGAAGGAGTTTAAAACAGTCGAGACCTTTTAGGGATCCTATAAGTGTGGGGGTGGTTCTTACTCTTTAGGGGGTCTACCTAGGTAGAAGTCCATGATTTCGAGTGGTAGAAATATTTCGTAGAACTGTTCAATACCCGTCACCCACGAGGTCAACATAAAAGAATCGATGAATCACGATTTTTAAATCGAAAGGTCAACCTAATTTAGGATCTTCTTACGTCTCCCTGTTTTCGTACTTTTGGATGTTCGTTTTCTTGTATTTGGTTTACTTCATGTCCGGTTTGACTGATTCTTCTGTTCAAGAATGTATAGACATTAAGAGGTCTGTTATGAACAGTTTTAGAAGGTCTTCATGGTATGGAATGGTATCACAAGTAGTGGAGGCCCTTTATACTACGTACTATTCAATAGTTGACACTAATTTCTGAACAAAACCTAAGGTCCACAAACTGGACTTTTGAGGTCGACTCTAAGAATCATTTTCTCCTAGTGGATCGATCCCTCGTAAGAACTTGGTCATCAAGTTGTTCCAAGTATCAACATCCGAGTCTAGATTATCACCGTCAGTGACTTTAATCTATGGTACGTAAGATGTTAAAACTCAATTTACAGTGTTTACTATGAGTTTTATCCATGTTGGATCCTTGTAAGGTTTTCCAACCCTTTATCCGTACTTATTTCGAAGGTTGACTTAATCAAACACAAGGGTTATTTACTGGGTTTGTGTATAATAGAGTACTACACCTAAAGACTAAGCTAAAAGGTTGTCACTTTCTCTTTTTTTGTACCATCTTAGTAGTCGGAATCTTTAAGCTCTCGATTTAGAAAAGAGTTTCGTAGGTCTGATTCGTAAATTATATAAAAAGAAACACCGTGTTATATTTTCTTAATATCCTTGAAGGGAACACCAGGTCCCCAATCTGATGTCCGATTCACGAAAGTCACGTCCCCCGCACTATCGGGTGGTCCGTTTAGACAGGGATCCTAAAAGGTCGTTTTTATGACCTTACCCAACGGTAAAGGAAGAGGTCACCTAGAAGGGTTGGGTCCCTAGTTTGGCACAGAGGAAGCGACCGTTTAAGAAGTGGTGAGTGCGTGGTCCTTTCTGGACTGAGTGGACGACAACAAGTCAGTGAGTCAGCACAGTCTGAGAAAAGTTGGGGTACCTGACGTCGTGAGGTCCAAGGGGACAGGAAGGGGTCGAGGACCTCGAACGTGTTTGAGTACAGGTAACTCAACCACTACGTTAGTTTGGTGGAGAAAGAGACAGTAGGAGAAGAGAAGGACGGAAGTTAGAAAGGGTCGTAGTCCCTGAAAAGATTACTCAACCGAGAAACGTAGTCCACCGGTTTCATGACCTCAAAGTGGAAAGTTGTAGTCAGGAAGGTTACTTATAAGTCCTGACTAAAGGAAACCCTACTTGACCAAACTAAAAGAACGTCAGGTTCCCTGAGAGTTCTTAGAAGTTGTGGTGTCGAGTTTTCGTAGTTAAGAAGCCGTAAGTGGAAAGAAATACCAGGTTGAGAGTGTAGGCGTGTACTGATGACCTTTTTGGTGTCGAAAATATGTCTGGAAAGAACCGTTACAGAGACGAAAAATTATGTGACAGATCCAAACAAACAGTATCGAAAAGAAGGTTCTTCGTTCACAGAAAATTAAAGTACCGACGTCAGTGGTTAAACGTCACCAAAACCTCGCGTTCTTTTATTTCAGATAGTGACAAAGGTAACAAAGGGGTAGAAAAAGGGTCCTTGACTCCCCTGACCTACTCCATTAGAAACAAAGAACTTACAACTTAAAACTCGGTCGAAAAAGTGAGAGGAGAAAGTGAAAGTAGTTTTCCGAGAAATCAAGAAGAAGTGAAAGACGGAATTCCCACCATAGTAGACGTATAGACTCCAATAACTATAAAGAGGGCCGTTAGAATTAAGGTCGGACACGAGGTAGGTCGGACCGTAAAGAGTACTACAAGAGACGTATTTTCAATTTATTCGTCCCACTGTTATATATCGGGACTCAGACAACAAGGTACAGGGCAAGATTGACAACGAAGAAGTGAACGTATGTCCAAAGAGTCCTCCGTCCATTCCACCAGACCATAAGGGTAGAGATTCTTGAAAGGTGTCAAACAACACTAGGTGTGTCAGTTTCTGAAACCGTATCAGTTACTTCGTCTTCATCTACAAAAAGACCTTAAGAGACGAAAAAGACACTAGGTTGTCTAAAACCGTTAAAATAGAGACCAAAGAGACGGAAAAGATTTAGGTCGAACTTGTAGATCTTCAAGTACCAAGTACATGACAATTTCGGATTGAACCTCTTAAAACTCGTAATGAAACGATCGTATACTCTACTCACGTTAACACGTCATCAAACTTGTAAGAAACCGTAACTGAAAGAAACCCTAACCTTACTTTTGACTAGAAAAGGTCAAGACACCGGACCTAAAAAGTTTAAAAGACCGTATAACTCACGTCGTAAAAGTGTCGTAATAGAAGATCCTAAACTTTATCGAGTCGACCTTAAGGTAGTGGAGGTGATCGATACAAGTATCACTACGAAGGCTTCCGGGGGAACGGAAGAGTGAGGTCCTACAGACCGAGATCCACTGACTAGTGTGGTAGTACCAATAGACCCAGCACTTCTAGAAAAAACATATTAAGAAGATACATAAGAACGGTGGAGAAGAATTATAGAAGACGAAGACAATCCAGGTATGGTAAAGACAGGAAATAACACGGGTAGAAACGTACTTTATAAGGGAACCATAGAGATTAAAAGAACTTCTCTAGAGATCATAAAGGGTAAGATAACAAAAGGAGATAAAGAAACGCAACTAGTGAATCCTTAAGAGAGAGTAGAGAGAAACGACAAGAAACCTTGAGACGTAAGTCTACCCATATAGAAAGGAAAAGAGGAAACGGAAACGAAGAGAAGAAAAGAGTTGATAAATATTCAGGAGGAGTCTGTTGGTAAAAAGGAAAAACGTAAAGAGAAAGAACCCCTATCAAAACTAGTAACGGAGGACATGTTACAATGCTTGGAGGTAGGTAGTAAGAAGTCCGTGAGACAGAGTGGATATCCCCCATTATTATCATTCTTGATGTAGTAGTCTTCTAAGAATTCAAAATGTATTTCTTTTCATATGTCCGAGAATTGAGTCGTGGATCAGATAATGTTTGTGAGTTATTTACAAATGAGATATCAACAACAAACCCGAATTCCATGTACCAACGAAAATAAGGTCTTCTAGAAAAAGGGTTCTCTTTGGACAATACTTGTCACACTCTTAAAATAATTTTGATCTCTTAAGAGTCCTAAACGTTCGTCCTTTAATCAGTATGAATCTAGTGTAAAAGATTCAAGTCCCCACAATAGTCCCCTAAATTGTACAGTTTTATGGATTTATACCTCGAGTCAAGGGATACTTTCCGAAGAATGGGTGAATATGTGTTCTCCCTCCCTTTACTGTATCCGTGTGTAATCTAACAAACCTTCACCCCTCCACAGTACAGGACTTCTATAAAAAATCCAATAAGAGACTCCCTGTAAAAGTATTAAGAATGATTTTCGAAGTATTTTCGAGTTGTATTACTTTATTTTTAGTGTAAGAATGAAAAAACAATACATTTTGGTCTTAAGTAGTACCGGTAGTCTGGGTTTATCTTTATGATATCGAGTCTGTCATTCCTTAGACGGACGTTACGTCCTCTGGGTCCAAGAAAGGGACCTAACCTTTCTAGGAGACCTCTTCCCTTACCGTTAGGTGAGGTCGTAAGAACGGACCTCTTAATGTACCTGTCTCCTCGGACTACCCGGTGTCAGGTACCCCAACGTTTTTCAGTCTGTGCTGACTCGTTGATTGTGATGATGACGATGATAACATAAAGTCCGGTAGTGTAAACAGGTGCATGTCTTAATATAGTTAAAATTTGTCGAATTCACTAAATCCTATCGAGTCAAGAACTAAAGAACCTTTTATAATAGGATAACCACTTGTCGTTACACAAGAATTGAGTTGTTGGAAGAAACTCTAATAACTTTTCGTTACTAGAGTGAAAAACTATTAACCTCTGGTTCCATATTTGTGGTTTGACTTTTAAAACTAGTAAGTGTACAACGTGAGTGGAATATATTAAAAAATCTTTATATAACATATAAGTATATACAAACGAAGTTCTTTTTTTTAAAAGTGGACTGTTTATAAACGTACGAATAGACACTATGTATGTGTAACGGTGACCTCGACGTTTGTGTTCTCTTGTATTTCTAAATCACGGACGTAGGTACCGAGAACCCGAAGGGACCACTGAGTTTGTCATTTAGTAGAAGGACTTTACCTCCTCTGGACCCAAACTAGGGACCCAGCCCTTCTAGGGGACCTCTTCCTTTACCGATGGGTGAAGTCATAAGAACAGACCCTTTAGGGTACCTGTCTCCTCGAACCTCCCAATGGAACGTGTGGTCATCCTCTATTTCTGTCACACGTACCTTTTTGGGAAAACTTTTTCTAATGACATCTCACACTACTCTCCTTTTATTCTTCTCATTACACTATCTTTTATTGATCATCCCCCCTCACCGAAGAATTCTGTCTTACAACCGTAAACTCTGTTTTACACTTTTTTCTCTTTTTACTACGGTCACTATACTTCTTAACTTAACTTGGCTTAGAAATTGTAGTAACACAAGATCTATTTGTTTTTAACAGGGTCCTACTTAGTGAATCTTTAGGATCTAACTCACATTATTTGTAGAAAAATTTAGATCCCGACTTGAATTATTAGTATTAGTATACTGTTAGAGTCTCCGTCTTTTACCTTCCTAGACTTTGTTTTACTGTTAGAGACGAAGAACAATCCCATAAAACTGGTAATTTTTTAATTACGTTAATAGTCGTACGGACTCAAAGTTAATAGCAGAACTTTTAATAGATGATAAACACCACAAGAAACAAAGACACATAGGTTCAAGGTTAGTCATAATAAAAGGAAGGCGGATTCCTGAAGGTGACGTGAAGAATGACACGTTTTAAGGATGACTGTAAAACAACTTATTTTTAATGATAAATAACTATCGGAATAAAAAAGTAAAAAAATTTTATCCGAATTAAGAAATTCTCGTCAAAATCTAAGTATCATTTCATCTATCTTGTCTCTTAAAAGGTACAGACGACGGGGGTGTATTCGTATCGGAGGGGGTGATAGTGGTAGTATATGGTCACCAAGTGAACAACGTCGATTATTCGACTGTATTATGTAGTAAAAGTGGGTCTGAGGTAGTGGATGTAATCCTAATAAAAATGACAGATGGATACCGTCCACTAAGGACGAAAGGTAAATATCATTACTGAGTTTAAAAGAAAGATTTTTTTTGTATAAAACCAATATATTTGATTAAAATTTTAAAAATAATAATAATATTTCTCATTACGTTTATACCGTTTTTAATACTGTTGTCAAACGATCGTTTACTTCAACCTCCTTGAGACTTGATCCACCAGAGACTCCAGGGACGGTTGAATCTTTAAGATGTCAAGTTAAACTACAGTCTAGTCCATACCAGGAAATTTCATGACACACACTTGACATTCTAGTCTTCATCCCTTTTTTCGGTTGTGTATGTAGACGTTTTGTATATACACGTAATAAGTATTTATTTACTCGTTTCGATATTTAAAGAGAGTTTTCTTTTATTTGTGATGATAAAATCTATTAGTAATAAGTAAGACTTAAGGACCAATACATTGTACCCTATACTTCAAATGACATTTATCTCACACTTTAACTCTATTTTATTTTATAAGACTGTCGAAGTAAAAAATTGGACTTACAAATTACAGTTAGTGACTCTAAATTGAAGACGAAATCATTCTTTGCAGGACCTTACTTAAAACGATTATTATATTCCAGGATTGCGTCATTCCTTAACCAGATCCTTTAATAAAAAATTGGTTTACTTGTTGACCGAATTCTAGAGAGAGGAAACACGAGTTGTGAACCGAGTAAAGGTGAACCCCCTTGTACATATAATAAAGGTAAACAGTAGTTACCTGAAGAGAAAGTAAACTTAAATCAATTTAAGTCATTTACAGAGAAACCGACGTAGATAAGGAGGGGGTGGGGAAAAGGAACGAGTCAAATCTTTTAGAGTTGTAAAAACTTTCTTTCTAGTTCAAATATACCAGAGAAACGTGGTTTACAGTCGTCGTCTAACGTGATCTTCGTCGGTGTGGGGTTGTGGCGTGAACAGGCCTACGACGCTCCTTAGACTCTAGAACACACTTTGATGGTTCGACTGTGCAAGTGTAAACTCTCCACCATAAATTAGTGTGGGGGTTTTAATTCGTAAACTTTAAGACACTTCACTTTACTTCACTTTCAGCGAGGCAGTACAGACTGAGAAACGCCGGGGTACCTGATATCTCAGGTACCTTAAGAGGTCCGGTCTTATGACCTCACCCATCGGAAAGGGAAGAGGTTCCCTAGAAAGGTTGTGTCTCTAGCTTGGGCCCAGAGGGTGTAACGTCCGTCTAAGAAATGGTCGACTCGGTGTTCCCTTCGGGTTCTTATGACCTCACCTATCTGATAGGGAAGAGGTCACCTAGAAGGGCTGGGTCCTTAGTTTGGTCCCAGGGGACGTAATGTCCGCCTAAGAAATGGTTGACTCCAAAAAAATAAAATTATGTTAGTAAAAACCTTTTTCTTATTGTCATGAGTAAGATTCTAACTCCTTTTAATTCATCTGAAAATCCCGAACATGGGTGATGGTGAGTTCTTTCCCTTACGTCTACCAGTATACGAGTACCAGCTGACTGTCAACGAGACAACACGTACAGAAGGCTATTAAGCCAGACAATATTAGTCATATCTTATAAGTACTTGGGAATTACCCGAAGATCGACGGATTCAAATGAACCCCTTCGGGGACATCAATCACACATAGGTGACACACGAGAGGACCCGTTCAGATCCAAATCTCTAGTCTAACGTTGGAAAAGGGTGTCCGGTGGGAACGATGAGTACGGATTGAAGGATGGATTGTGTTCTTAAAACTTACTTTAACTAGTTCATAGAATTTAACATAAAGGGTCCTTGTCTGGAACTTCTCCCGTCGTCTGTCTCTTAAAAACCTCACGAGAGGTCTCTTTTCAGCTGTCGATCCACATTCCTCGTCCCTTGCTGCTCTAATCTGTCTCCTTCTACCAGGGGAGGGTTTACACAAACGTTGACTCTCGACAGATGTCCTTTGGGACTTCGATCCTATCAGACAGTCCGAACCACGTTTCCCTTGGTTACACATCCAAAAACATCGAGAAGTAGTAGCGTAGGAACCCCATGAGTGACCCTTTCCCATATTGGAACCGTTCTGTTAAAGTCTGGACTCCTGTCAGGAGTGACCTTCGGGAGTCATGAGAGATGTCGGTCACGTGCTACCGGTTCCCTTCGTAAGGTCACAGACGAGTGACTCAATGGAATAAGAAGTAGCAGTTGACTCTTTATGTGAGAACGAAAAACAAATGTCAGTAATTTCGGGAAGAGAAGGTACGACAATCAAAAGCTACTCGGATACCTCTTTACAAACGTACTCAGAGAGGGGTAAAGATATGTAAACCGAGAGACTCGTTTCTCGGGACCGTGGACCTAACTACCAACTAGTCAATGTTTGGGAGTTCAATTTTCTTAAGATCTCTCTATGTCTCGAAGTAAAAGGATCTGGATCAACAAATACAAGGTCCTACCACTGTGGTTCAGGAGAGGCGTCTCTTCTAAAGTTAAATAAATATTAGATCTCGTTTCAAGAGAGAGAAGACAGAGAGAGAGAAGACAGAGAGAGAGAGGGGAGAGAGGGACTTCTTTTCCTCCGTCTACACAGGACAGAGAATTAAAACTCGGAGGAGAGGACACCACGTTTGGAGTGATGTAGACGTCACACATAATCCTTTAGCCGCGTCCGACTCCTTTACCTACGTTTCTTTACCAGACTAGGGATTCATACACACATATATTGACGGTCCGTTTGTTTACCTTTCAGTTCGAACAGTTCTTGGGAGAAAGTGGTTCACAATCGTCGTCAACAAAAAAATCAGTCACGCAACACGGGTTGAGAAGACGGATCTCACACTATCTTTGACGGTATAGAGGTATGACATCAATAGGTCTATCAAGGGGAACCCTGAATTGTCCATCCCGATGGATTTAACTCTCATACGTAGATTAATACTTGATCCTTCAAAATTGTTTTCGTATAAGTAAGTACCGAAGGGACCAACGAGTCTGTCATTTCTTGGACGTTACGTCCTCTGGACACAAGTCAAGGACCCAACCCTTCTAGGTGACCTCCTCCCATACTGTCGGGTGAGATCATAAGAAAGGACTCTTTAGGGTACCTGTCTCCTCGGACCGTCCGATGTCAGGTACCCTATATGTGATCCCCGTCACTTCAAGGGACCTTTTCAAGTCACAATACGGATGTGAGAATCATTACAGAATGGTAGATGTCACTTTGGGAACTACAGTCTCTACATGGTCTCCGACTTCAGAGTTTTCTTCCGTCTCGGGACCTACTCAAGACGTCAGGAGGGCCGTCGTCACCCCTCTCGTACCTGTCAACCAGGGTCGAGCGGTTGCTCCTCCTGTTGGGTCTGCTGTGTTCGTCGAAGGACGTCGAGTCACTCGCTAGGTACTCCATGGACGAGAAATTAACTGAAGGGTCCCTTTATTCAGAGTCACGTCTAAGGTCTTTACGTAAAATTTAGTAAGAGAAGTTTCCTAGGGATTATTCTCGTTTTTCCTTTCGAGGACGATCCTGGCTCACGGACGGACAGTACTAAACACGACTCTCGAGAATTATAGGTCAATGCCAAAGTTAGTCGAGCTGGTTCCAACTCTCAGTAGGCACAAGGGAAGAGACGATCACGTAAGTCAATACACTGTTGACACTCCAACCAACCAAACAAAATTACTTAACGATAATGTCGCCACACAAACTACAAACTATGAAAGAAAGACCAAGCAAACACAAAGTCTACGCTCTGTCCGACCCAAATGTACTTCGTTCACAAAAGTGTGACACAACACAAAAAACCTGACTGACAAGAGGGAAAGAGACGGGACGGGAGACATAACAACGAAATCTTTTGATCTGTCCTGGAATCTCTCTAATCTAAATCCTCTTGGATTCGGTGAGTCCTCTGTATTTGATTTTTGATCAGGAGTCACTCCACTTTTACTTTTTTAGAAGTGCAAAGATAGGGTTTAGAACAAACTATGGTCCGGTCGTTCAGATTTCTGAAAGGTCTTTTTAGTCAACCTTTCACCGAAGTCAACGTCGACTCACATACGGAGGACCTTTCCAAAAAGAAAAAAAGGACGTCAAGGCAGACAAATCTGAATCTTTTACAGTGTCACAATTTACTAAATAGCTTTTAAAGTTTGCGACCACCTTTACAACGTCATATTGCTATTTTTCGTTTCTCTTAAACTTAGAAACCCAAATGGTATTCAAATATGTCAATTAATGGAGGTCGTATTACAGACTCAGTAGTTTAAAGTTAGTCACTTATGTAAGTCATGGGGGTGCACTTTGGGTTCTGTTCTTAACCTTTACTCCCCCAAGTCAACAAATAAGTATCTTGAGGTCTCCCTTCTGGTAAGGCAATGTGTTGTGAGGTCGTGTGTAGGAATCTTTTGGAATGAACGTTCTCTTCAGTAACCTTTAATCTCTTCCATACTCCTGTGTACCACTCAAACCACTTTGACCTATGTAAGGTAACACGCTCATGTCTGTTGGATTTTTACCCGAGTTGAGAAGACACAAAGTCATTTATCTAAGGTCCGATCATTGATCTGGTATACAACTAACACGTTGGGTGTTTTTTACTATACTATATATTAAGGAGGACGAGATGTGTCTTTCATAGTCTACACCGAGGAAGAGTTTCTAAAATTCTATTTCCTCGATATTTTGAAACCGTAATGGGTTGAAACATGAATGTTTAAAGGGAATCCTTTTTGTTTTTTTACTCTGTTCACGTATAGGATACTTTATACGGAGTCTTTTTAGGGGACTTACCGTTTCCCTTTTGGGATGACCAAAGACAGTTTTCGGTTCTTCGTCCTTCTAGAGGGGGTTCGATCGTAAGAGTCTTCAGAGAATCACAGACCTCCATACGGGTTCTTCGGACAACGACTACCTATTTGTAGGAGTGACAATGATCTTACCCCTTCTTTCCCCAATACGACTAACAGTGGGTGGTCCACACTAGGTGGTTCAGACTCGGGTGACGTCTTTAATGTTTTATGACTACTACTCCTACTACCACCACTCAGTTTTCTCAGAAAATAACACAAAAGGGGACTAAACCAGACTTTATCTGTAGTTAAATCCCCAGGATCTGTGTTTCGTCACTAGAGGACCCCTAGTTTCTTTCCTGGAGAATCTTACCGCCTTGTAGCCACAGCCGTCACACCGGTCCTCCGCCTCTGACCGTAATTATACATTTGAAAACGAAACAGTCGTTACCGTTGTCATCACGGTGATCGTCAGAACCGTAATACCTGGACCTGTAAATAGTCCTTTCGTACGGTAGAAGAGGGTACTAATTCATTCATCGGCGACTCTACGTCACTAACACTCGGGCGATGAGACTAAGGTAGACCGTTAGGTAAAACTAGTAAGTCCAACACGGGCTGGTGGCCGAAGTAGTACAGACAGGATGGTTCCAAGGACCTCTGCACACCACAGTACAGTGACCTCATTCTTGAGTCCGCACGGCATCGGAGTGGGATGGTAGTTGGTGAAAGATATAAAGTTCAGATAGGGAATATGATATTAGCAAAACCTATTTCGAATAGGTATATAAGTCTATATATACAGTAAAATGGATCTACCTATGTCTCTTGGTTTTTAGGTAAATTTAACATGGTATGGTTGGTTGTTTCTGATAACAAGTTATCTTATATCACACTCTCCGAAAAGGAAAAGAACATCTTTGGACCCTAATAACGGTAATTACTCAGATTATGGTTTGCCGTGATACTACCTCTATTGTAGTAGACGAGGGGGTGTAATACTCCGGGAAGATTTTATGGTTCCCTCTTTTCCTGTTATTCATTCCGTACTTTATACCATATATTTCCCCCTCGTTGTATTCCAGTCCTGAAGTAGATCTTAAATACTAACAAGACCTTTTAATTTACTTGGCTTTCGATAAAAACTGGTAATACTGTAATAAACCTCTAAAGACTTTAAAGTCTTTTTATTTTTACTCTATATCCCGATTTCGAAGAGGGACAAGATAAATAATGATAATAATAGGTATCGCTTTCGTGAAAATAAAGTGACAAATTAGTCATAGGACGGACGCCCTTATAAGGAGTCACTGACATTCGACGTCCCGTAGGAAAGGACACGGCGTGTCGGCATTGAGCGTCCATCTCTACTTGTATTTGTAATAGACCCCAGACAAAACAAAAACTTTCCTCTGTTTTGTTTGTTTTGATGAAACCCCATTTAAATAAAAAGAGGAAGTCTGTAAACAAATCAACAGGTAGAAAGAGGGGTCACACTCAGATCCTGGGGTGTCTTTTGTCTTTCTCGTTTGGTCTGGTAGAAATGATGGGGACAATCGTAGGACGTCGAAGTATTGCGTCTTTGACATAGATCATCGAGTAAAGTGAATACAAGGAACCTATCTCTAGATGGTTTTTTATGTCTGGGAAACCCTTTAACCGGTAAGAAGGTGTTTGTTTATCCACAAGCACTTTCTTGTTAACATGAAAGAGACCTGCAATCCTTATGTTACCTTAAATGATCGGTCTAAAATTGTCATTGTCTTATATTCCTTCTTAGGAGGGCGTATCTCTGTGTAAAAATTCTCGTGGACGACAAATTAAAGATCTGTCCTGTTTTTATGCCCTGTTACTACTCAAAGGGTTCTACCGGTGAACGAAAGTCGACAACCTTGTATATGAGATTAAAACTTTAGTAAATGATTTAGAAGGGTGATAAACGTTCCGAGGGATTATTCATGACTGATATTACTTTTATGGAGTCTATAAGTTGTGCGGATATAATTACTCTAGGAATGAAGCCAAAAGTTTCAGTCTGTGCTGACTCGCTGACTTGACTTGAGTGAAACCAATACTCAGAGATCAAGATGTTTTGGGAGTCGGACGATTGTTAAAGGTTATTTTTCTTTTTCTTTTAAAAGTTGATTAACTCTATAAAACAGTATGTTGAATTCTAGATTTCAAACACTAACACAAAAAAGAGTAAAGTCCAGTTTCTTGGTCTATATACATCTTTTTATAAAAGAGTCTGATTTTACGTTTAAATACAACGATAGTACGACATCTTTTTATTAGTCAGAACTCTACCTTTATGTTCCAGGAAATTTACTGTTTATTTTACGTCTTCCTATTTAGGAGGTTAGCCTAGATCAATGGATGATTTATAAAAGAACTGACAAGTTTGGACACTCCCAAACATCTTCCCTCCAACTCTTCTTAACTTTTAACGTAGAGAGTCTCAGAGGGTGTGGATAGTAGAGTTGATTTTGGTACGTCAAACAGACCGGGAGAAAAATCCCCGCTCTTATAGATAAAGTCTGGGTCATCAGGTTGCATTGTCGGTACAATCATGAGAGATCATAAGCAAATAAGGTGTTTTTGGTATTTACATAAAGTTCTCGAAAATATAGTTATTCTGGGTAGTGAAGTAGAAGGTAAATGTCGAACAAGAAGGATTTGTAATGGTTGGTATATGACAACAAAAGAGGGTTTCACTTAACCATCTTCTTTTCCTCTAAGAATTTCTTGTCCGTCTTTGGTACCTCCCATTCGGTGAAAGGGTATTAAAACTCTGTGTTAAACGGACACTAGAAGGATACCTTTCACATCATTCCACCAATACAGACACAAGTCTTGTACGGAGACCTTGCGGTCACCCTTGTCGGTCGGCGGTCCCCTCGGATGACCACTAGTTGAAACTGGACCTCGGTCTCACAGGACTGTGACTCGACGCTCGGTGAAACGTCACCTATCGACGCAGACTTGAGCCATAGGGGTGGTAGATGAAATTCTTTAGAGTTCTTTTGTCTTAGCTTTTCCATGGAACTGGGGACAAACCTCCAGTATTCCGAAACACAAAAATAGGAACGAACTTTGACTCATTTACAGGTCGACCGGGTAAACTTACAAAAACAAGAACTGAAAAGTGGAATCTTAAAACTAATCTTGAAACGCCGGAAGGTGGACGTATTTACATTAGTACTGTTGAGAAACTGACCGTCAAACAAAGGTGATCAACCCCTACTACTCTTTCATTTAACTCCTCTGCCTTATAAAAGTTTCTCAGACAATAGAAATCCACACAAAGGAACAAGAACTTGACTGGAGAAGGATATAAGTAAATTTAATTTTCATCTCTTCGTTTCTAAACTATATATGATCTGGTTTCACTCCAGTGTGACTATTAATTTTGTTTGACAGTACCACAATTTCTCTTCCGTAAAAAGTAAGGAATACCTTGTCTAAACGTAACCTACCTAAAAGAGTAATAATAAGAGGTGAATGGTTTTTATATTTCGATTCCTTATCTAGAAACCGGTTGTAGTTTTAATTGTCGTTTATAGTGAGATTAAAGATAAGAGATTCTGGTTAGTGAATGACAATATCTTATAGTCAATAATTTCCAATTTTGTTCTTAAGTTGATGGTTGTTGAAGGGTCCACCGAGTCATCATTTCTTGGACGGATGGAGTCATCATTTAGAGTCATCACTTCTTACGTCCTCTACGCTCTCTGTGCCTAAGGTAGGAACCCAGTCCTTCCAGTGGACCTCTTCCCTTACCTTTGGGTCAGGTCGTAAGAACGGACCTGTCTCTTCGGATCGTCTGAACCAGGTTCCCCAGGTCCCCCCGTGTCTCTTGACCTATACTGACTTGATAATCAGTACGTGTGGTTACAAAAGTTCGAGTCAAAGGTATTAAATTTTCATATGAATACAACGAGATAACCAAAAGATAAAGACACAATGTTTAAATGATTGAATTTTGTCGTTGTGGGTCCAGACCACAATCTTCAAACCCACTTAAGGTAAGAGAGATGACTCCTTGATTGTTCCGTCTTTAGTTGAACGGTCGGACTGAACCGTGAATAGACCTTCGCCGTCTCTCTTTATTCGAAGGTGTGAACAAGCCCAACAACAGGACTGAGTCAAGGAACCCCAACATCCTGACTTCAGGTAAAGGAACGACTTCGGGTGAGAGTCGAAGACCTTCAACATGTCAAAGGACAGTACACCAGGGAAACACGGGGGTACGACAATCAAAGGTAATGAAGAAGACGTGATCGGTCTCTTTTGAGACGAAAATTACCCAAGTAAGGTAGTTTAATGTGTGTAATTCAAGTGGTCTATCAGACGGAAAACTGATTGAGTTTTCATTGGCTTCTTAGGGAAAAAGGTAAATTCTATTGTAAATTCTATACGGGATTATTCCCGTAATTAACAGAGTAGGATAAGTACCATGACTCCTAATCCCGTCTTTTAAACCCCTCGATTAAATCCTGTGACGGATAGTAATGGTGACACGTAAAAAAATTACAGAATAATAATATTTCATAAAGGTGTATGAGTAATATGAACAAAGAGTTGTAGGGACACTCTTCTCGTCTTACCTATAATAGTAAGGAAAATATGACTACTTGTTCATTCCTGAGTCTCTCCGACCAGGTACTCTCAGGAGTCTATCACTACCGACTCGGATCAGGATCTTGGAGTGATAAAGATGTATATGAAGAACTATCAAATAGAGAGAGTTCAATTTAACGGAACCTCAATGTTAGATCTAAAAGAAT
This sequence comes from Capra ibex, assembly GCA_006410555.1. Classification (NCBI taxonomy): domain Eukaryota; kingdom Metazoa; phylum Chordata; class Mammalia; order Artiodactyla; family Bovidae; genus Capra; species Capra ibex. The sequence goes on from SJYO01016970.1 coordinate 16,928,257, forward strand.
TTTCCACATTGACGTAAAATTAAAAATAACGGTTTTAGATCGTAGAACTTTGTAGGACTCTACTCTCCAGGAAATGAGAGACCGAGTCCGAATCCATGTGCCATCAATCTGATCGTAGAGAGAGAGAGAGAGAGAGAGAGAGAGAAAGAGAAAGAGAGACAGAGACGGAGGGGTCTGTTACCAGAACCGATGACCTTTTTAACTCTTCTGAAGCAAATAAAAGGTATGTGAGCAGGTGAAGTCGAAGAGAAAGATCGGTCACTAAACACAAAGACAAATACGGATCCTGACGGATGTCAAGACAGAAGAGATTTAGATCTATGATGAGGTATGAACCGTGTGGAAATAAAAGTTCGACTACTCACCAAGTGACATTGCCAAGTGATATTTAAGGGGAGGGTGGAATGGTAGACCGGTCGGTCACGTCTCCCATGTCACTGTCTCACGAAGTCAAAACGGGGGAGGGAGGACGATGTGTATTAGGGTTCTGGGGGACGGCCCCCTCCTCTTGTTTCTGTGAAAATCGGTCTCAGGAACCAAAGGACCTTTTTACTTTCCGTCCAACCCAAGATCAAAATAGGGGTCGGAGAAGGACTTATTTTCGTAACGTACCACATAAAATCTACTAAAGAATTACTTTGTCTAAAAATACAACAAGTCAACGAGACACAGGTCGAGAAACCCTGGGGCACCTCACGTCGTACGATCCGAGGAGGTAGAAGATGAGAGAGGGTCTCAAACGAGTGTAAGGACAGGGTAACTAAAAATATGTCAGGTAAAACTTCTTTGTCACATTGTGAGATACACTTATATCCAGATTATTTAAAAACAAATCTACTTTCCTGTTCCTTATACAGCGATTGTGGAATTAATACATTTATTACGAAACTGTATAAATAAAGACGGGTCACTAAAGGTCAATAGTTTCCCCTATGGACAGAAACGAGTATTGTTAAAAAGACATTCTTATTTACAAGGTAATCATACAGTTCTATGTAATTTACTACAAAGTGAGGATAAATCGTAATAGAGTTCCCTGAATAAAGATTCATTATATTAAAATCCCTGACTTAGTAGAAAAAAAAAGACTCAGTCAATTTTAAGAGATGTCCATTACCGAAGAGGTATTTTGTCGTGACGGACACGAGTCAAGACACTGTCTTGACGACTTTATTTCGGTTGGGAATACATCTTAAAACTATAGGACAGAAAATAAACCTCGGGAGTAAGACTGAGAAAATTAACCAGTCCCTCAATTCACCGGTAAAAGTCCACCATACTTTCTCTCTGACACCGAAGGGTGGGTCCTCCGACACAGTGAACTTTCGTCGCCACAGAGTAATCGAGGGATAGTCGAACCTTTTCCACTTTCTTCACAGAGACGATTCAAGTCGTTCGTTTTCCGTTTCCTCTTTTCCTTTCTATATGGGTGCCTTACGTCTCAAGGTTTCTTGTCGTTCCTCTCCATTCTTTCGGCAGGAGTCGCTAGTCACGTTTTGTTATCTCCTTTTGTTGTCTTACCCTTTCTGATCTCTAGAGAAGTTCTTTTAATCTCTATGGTCCCCTTGTGAAGTACGTTTCTACCCGTGTCATTTCCTGTCTTTACCATACCTGGATTGTCTTCGACTTGTATAATTCTTCTCCACCGTTCTCATGCGTCTTCTTGATATGTTTTCCCTAGAATTACTGGGTCTATTGGTGTTTCCACACTAGTGAGTTGATCTCGGTCTGTAGGACTTCACTTTTCAGTTCACCTGGAATCTTTCGTAGTGATACTTGTTTCGATCACCTCCACTACCTTAAGGTCGACTCAATAAAGTTTAGGGTTTTCTACTAAGACAATTTCACGACGTGAGTTATACAGTCGTTTAAACCTTTTGAGTCGTCACCGGTGTCCTGACTTTTTCCAGTCAAAAGTAAGGTTAGGGTTTCTTTCCGTTACGGTTTCTTACAAGTTTGTGGTGTGTTAACGTGAGTAGAGTATGTGATCGTTTCATTACGAGTTTTAAGAGATTCGATCCGAAGTTATCATACACTTGGTCCTTGAAGGTCTACAAGTTCGACTAAAATCTTTTCCGTCTCTTTGGTCTCTAGTTTAACTAGGTTGTAGACAACCTAGTATCTTTTCGTTCTCTTAAGGTCTTTTTGTAAGATGAAGACCTAGTATCTTTTCGTTCTCTTAAGGTCTTTTTGTAGATGAAGACGAAGTAAATGATGCGATTTTGGAAACTGAGATACCTAGTGTTGACACCTTTCAAGACACCTTGACACCTTTCAAGAATTTCTTAACCCTTATGGTCTGGTGGAACGGACTGAGGACTCTTTGGAAATACGTCCAGTTCTTCGTTGTCAATCTTGGTCTGCACTTTGTTGTTTGACTAAGGTTTAACCCTTTTCTCATACAGTTCCGACATATAACAGTAGAGGAATAAATTGAATATTACGGTAGTACTCATTACCGTCCGACCTACTTCGTGTTCGGTCGTAGTTTTAACGCCCCTCTTCATAGTCATTGGAGTCTACACGTCTACTGTGGTGGGAATACCGTCTTTCGTTTCTTCTTGATTTCTCGGAAAACTACTTCCACTTTCACTTCTCACTTTTGAGGTCGATTTTTGAGTTGTAAGTTTTTTGATTCTAGTACCGTAGACCAGGGTAGTGAAGGACCGTTTATCTACCCCTTTGTTACCTTTGTTGTTCTCTGAAATAAAAGAACACGAGGTTTTAGTGACGTCTACCACTGACGTCGGTACTATAATTTTCTGTGAATGAGGAACCTCATTTTAGAAACTGTTTGCTTCTGTCTCATAATTTTTCGTCTCGGTTGTTTCCAGACAGATCAGTTTCGATACCAAAAAGGTTATCAGTACATACCTACACTCTCAATCTGGTATTTCTTTCGACTCGTGACTTTTTAACTACGAAAACTTGACATCACAACCTCTTTTGAGAACTCTCAGGGAACCTGACGGTCTTTTAGTTTGGTCAGTTAGGATTTCCTTTAGTCAGGACTTATAAGCAACCTTCTTGACTACGACTTCGACTTTGAAGTTATGAAACCGGTGGACTATACGATTCTCGGTTGAGTAACCTTTTCTGGGACTACGACCCCTTCTAACTTCCACTCTCCTCTTCCCCTGCTGTCTCCTACTCTACCAACCTACCGTAGTGACTGAGTTACCTGTACTCAAACTCGTTCAAGACTCTCTACAGGACTGACTTATGTCTTCGTAGAATAGACAGAGTGGTGACGAACACTTGAACCGGAACCTCACCTTCCTGTGGATTATAGTCGAATATTGATGGACGTTAGAATAAAGTTAAGTTTTCTACTTAAGGTTTGTAAGACCCACGGGTTTCATGACAGTGAGGAGAGGTCATTTACTGTGGAAATAAGAGTCCGAAAGAGAAAATCACAAGGTAGATTAATAATTTTAAGATCCACGTGAACTTGTAGTATGTAAGTCCTGTAAGTAGTTTTCAAATAGCTTATACATGTTGTACGGTTGTAACAAGCTCCGAGACCCCTGTGTCCCTTGTTTTCTCCGTTCTACAAGATGGGAGACCCTCAAGTATAAGGTCCAATCCTTCCCGGGTCCCGTCCCTCTGTCATTTGGTTTCCTCCGAATCGAACATTTCTGGTTTGAACTTTACATTACCCTCGAATAAGACTTATTCCTTTCTACTCTTCGTGTGACTTTGTCACGATATACGGGACGTTTGGTACTCGGTTTACGTTTCTCAATGGACCCTGTGATTGAATGTTGAGTGTAGATTCCGGGGAAGAACCTCGAGGGAAAGATGCTCACCCCGGATCTATATACGAAAAAATTGTATAAATAAGTTCATACTACTAAGACTACTTGTGATTTCAAACTCTGAGGGAAGGCATTCTTTACCCGAAAGGTCCAGCGAGATCACCACTTCTTCGATGGACGGTCACGTTCTTTGTAATTCTCTACACCCAAGCTAGACACCTACCCCTTCTAAGGGACCTCTTCTCGTATCTTTGAGTGACGTCATAAGAACGGACCTCTTAGGGTACCTGTCTCCTCGGACCTCCCGCGGTCAGGTACCTCAGCGTCTCAGTCTGTACTGACTCTTTGATTGTGAATGTATTCTTTATAGAACTTCCTCACCGTCCTAAATTCCACCGAAAATTCATGCGATTTAAGGTTTCCTTTCTAACGACTCTTAGTATCGTGAACTTTTAGATTTTATGTCAAATATTTAAATCAAGTGTCACTGGAACTGTAGTCAACATTGACTAAATGATACTCCGGTCAGTAGTCGAGTAAGACCGAGGGGTTAATAACTTAAATTTATCTTGATTTTCTCGACCTCTTGTCATTATGTAACGGAGGTGTTTCGTCTTGTTAATCAATTAACTATAGGAAAAAAATTTTTTTACCGATAGTACTAAAAAGGGGGAGGTACTAAATTCAGTTAATTTAAATTAACTACAGTTCCAGTGACACTTAATTTAAATATTTGACATAAAATCTAAAAGAAGGAGTAGTAATTCGAGTAAACCCCTTAATGTAGGAAGAGAACTCCCGTCACGTATCTTGTCTTACAGGATTCTCCTTTATCTACATATGCATGGAAGGATTCTTTCACCCACAGTCTTCTTCTGAGCGAAGAGGAAATTGTAGAATGAGAAAAGGTGTTCGTTTCATCTCCTTTCTCTTACTCTCCCTTTTATGACTACCGCAAATGATAGTTCAATTGAAAGGGGTTTTATGATGCGAATTTCAGAGTCAAAACTTTTGTGATGGACTGTTTCCTTTTTATTTCTTAATTTATAACAGAATCAGACGAACTCGACGAGATTTTTTTATTGTGTCCGTCACCGAACTTGTCGTCTGTAAATAAAGAATCTCAAGATCTCCGATCTTTCACACTCTAGTTTCACGGTCATCCACGTAAAGGACTACTCCCTGTCGAAGGAAAGACACGACAGTGTACCGTCTCTCGGTCGAGACCATAGAGAAGTAGAAGATTCTACCCGTACTTAAGGTAGGACCCTCGGGGTAGGGGAACTGGACCCCCTACGAAAATACCGGGTTACGAGCTCGGTTAGTTTAGTTTGAGAAGAGAACCCTACTTGGTCCGAAACCCCAAAAGAGTTCTAGGGACCCCTCAGGGTCCCATGTCGGTTCCGACTCTTAGAGCTGAGGATGTCCGGTATCAACGCCCTCGTTATATTTCTGGTCGAGTGAACACGAATTACTTTACCTGGCGGAACCTTGTTTTCTTCCATCGACGAAAGTCTTTAGATGTAACTCACAAAGGGTTTTTTAGATTTGTTAAACGTTGTTGAGGTTATCTAAGGAAAACTAGGGACCTAGTCCTTTTAGAGGACCTCTTCCTTTACCGTTGGCTGAAGTCATAAGAACGGACCTTTTAGGGCACCTGTTTACTCTGACTCCCCGATGTCAAGTACCCCAGTGGTTCTCAGTCTGTGTTGAATCGTTGACTTGTTGTTGTTGGGCATCTAGGGTGGTATACTAAAATATTTGCTCATTAGATTAACTCATTTACGTGGACTCTTATATTTTCCATGGATGGTACACTATGAAAGGAAGTTTGTCCAGATGTTGTATGGTAGTGTCCTACATTTAAGAAGATCGAAGGATTTTGCTTTGTAAACAAGTTCCTTTACCGTTGATACTATGTATCCTTCCCTTTGATTAACAATAATTAACACTCTACTATCTTTTACTTTTAACAAATAAAAACAGTCACGCAACCTTTCCTTTTGAGTCTAGGGACTGCAGGATTTCGACTAATTGCTCAGGTATCGCACCTGTCTGTGTCACTTTCTATATCCCTGTCGACGATTTATCTTGTGTCAAAAATTTCTGACATCATTACTTGACGTTCACAGGAAAAGACCAAATAAATGTTAGAATCGAAGTAAAAACAGATCTTAAAAAAAATTTATTTCTTTCTTTTCTTTCACATTCTGGAAGGAATGAGTAGTTGGGGTGGCTACAAAGTTCCAGAATTACAGACTCTACTTGGGTAGTGTCTGATTTTCGTACGATATAAATCACCCTGGTCTAGTAAAAATTTTTAGTGAAATAACCCTACACGAATCGGCAAGTCAGTACAGATTGAGAAACGTTGGGGTACCCGACATCGGGTGGTCCAAGGAGACAGGTACCCCTAAGAGGTCCGTCCTTATGAGCTTACCCAAAGGTAAAGGAAAAGATCAAATAACCCTATAGTTGGACTGAAATCTTCAGTACTCTGTCTTAGATCGAACACCGGTAAAGTGTTTGATGACTATCTCATAGGATCAACCATCCTGTAAAACTGTTAAAACCCAGTCAAGTGTTGTCGGACACCAGTAGTAGTGTCTGGTGTCACCCTTTGGGACCAAGTCGTCCGGGTTTTATCTACCTTTCATCGATTATAACCTTTCATCGATTGTGGAAGGTCTTTCCAGACTTCGTCTGTCGGAAGACCCTTCTCACATCGGTTATAACTGGAGACGAGACATTAAAAGTAAGAGAGAGTTTCGTTACTGACTCTACTTTCAACTCCTATTCTACCACCGGGTCTTTTGATCTCATATGTCTTTCTTTTTTTTTCACGACTCTGACAAATATAAAGAAACATGAAATATGATGTAGAAATATTTTGTATGATTTCTCTTTTGTGGGAGTTCCCTATTCAGACTAGATTCTGACGACTTCTGGGTCCTCCTTTTAGAACTGCTCTTCAGCTACTTAATAATTATACTCGGAAAGAGTCACTCTGGAGTCTTTGAACTACAAGTTTGGAAGACGTGACCCTCGTGGAAAGAGGTCATTCTTGACCTTTTCAGACTAATTGTTTTAGTACTTTCTGTAGGATCGGAAAGAGGGGAAAAAGGACTCCGACGCACAAAAACGGTGGATCAGGTTATCTTTTTGTACGTGCGGACAATAGAAAGTATGTGTGGTTGTATGTTCATTGTCGAGTGTTTTAATAAAAATACGTCGAGGTACTTAAATGATTATTGGTGGATCTCACAAGGAGAAAGACTGTCACAAACACAAGACTCGTTTCAGAATTGGATTTCCTAATTCAAGAGATTTTAACGTCCTCAGACTGTCTGTCTTTCGAGTTGTCTTAACACTCCCTATGGCCTGTTGATTGTCAGACTTTAAGACAGTGACTCGGACTACCCTGACTAACCTCGATTGGAAGGTCCCTACAACATTACTGGTCACTTCTCCCTAGGGCCGTGGGGTGGAGGTGTCGTACGTACGGGTGAGGGTCAGTGTCCACTACTCTGTGGACGGGGTACTGGTAGAGACTGAAACGAGAAACGGGTGATGGTACCGTGGTCAACTCCGAGACGGAAACGAATCTAAGAGTCGGAACTGAGTAAAAAACCTCGTAGGATAGTCATCCTTTAATAACTCATTCGTCGGGGTTCTACACGGACCATTAAAAAATTACCACATACACGTTTACACATTTTGAGTTCTTACTTATAAATCTGTTCCAAGTCAAAGTTACCAAGACCTACAGTGAGGTATAAAGTTCATCAGAATAACTAGTAAAACTTACGTAAACTATATAAACTGAGTGTAAACCCACAAGACGGAAGACGTCTATAAATGACTCAGGGATCATCCACATCCGTGTTCTATAACCCAACCCGTTTGTCAAGTAAGTACAAAAAAGGTATTCTACAATGGTTATAATTCACTAATTCCTGAAGGGACCAATTGAAAGTCACCAATTCTTAGGCGGACGGTTACGTCCCCTGTACCCAAGTTAGGGACCAGACCCTTCTAGGGTGTCTAACGTCTCGTTGATTTAACCATGTGGCATTGATGACTCGGACATGAGGTCTCGGGTACTAGGGGTTGTTCTCTTCGATAACGTTACTGTTCGGGAGAGTGATGTTGTCTCATCGGGGACGAGCGAAGTTGATCTCTTTCGGGTACACGTTGTTGTTTTTGGACCATTTCGGTTTTTTTTTTTTTTTACACTCTCCATCAAGTGTACCACAGGAAAGGGTCCCTCTAATGTCAGATATTATGACAACGGTAGTCGAAGGGAGACCAGAGGGAAAAACGTAGAAGGATTTTGAGAAACTCTACTACAAATACAAAGGTACATAATTTTCAATTCGTAAAATAAAAGATCGGAGAAATAAGACTAATTCGGTTGTGTTCCGTTTACTCATGTTTTTTCGTGACTAAAGACATTGACGTCTTCGACCACGACAGTGTCGTTGACCTTCTTCTTTGTATTAAATTATCATCGAGAGACCCTTTGTTAAAGAGTCATTAACTTTACTTAATCGTTTAAGTTTGACTTCCCCCGCCCCCTTCTAGTCTTTTTTTTATCGTAAGGTTAAAGACCGAGTAGAAGTTGCAGACTCGTTTACACTTTACTCGTCCCGTTTCTTTAAGATCTTCCTTTGTAACTTCTTTATCATTGATTCCGTGTAGAGAGTATAAAAATTCCTTATCTAAAAAGAAGGAGTTATTTACTCTGATCTCGGGGTCGGAAAGGAAATAGGGTTACAAGGTTTATTTATAATCACAGAACAATAGGATGGAACCTCTTTCTTTACCGTTGGGCGAGGTCAAAAGAACGGACCTTTTAGGGTACCTCTCTCCGATGTACCGTCCGATGTCAGGCATCTCAACGTTTCTCAGCTTGTGCTGACGTCACTGAATCGTATAAGAGGATGGTGGTTTTCCGTACCCCATGACGTCGTTTTTCTCGAAACCCGACGTCACAGTCTTCTGGTACGTAGGACCCTGAAGGGACCACCAAGTCACCAGTTCTGATGTGAAAGGTTACACCCAAGGCAGAGACCAGTTCTGGGGTGTATAGAACACTAGTTTTTCTGTTTTACATCTGTTGTCTTCGTTATAATACTGTTTAAACAATTTCTGAAAATTTTACTAGGTGTAATTTTTTACTTCTGGTAGAATGACGGTTGAAAAGTAGAGTGTTTGGGTGTTATAAAGTAGAAATTTACGGACGAAACGTCCCAACAACTACCTTAATTTACTCTAATGTACGAACTTTCCATGAAGGATGTCTAAAACCAATTATCAACAATGAAAAGAAATATGCATAGACTGATTCCTCAAACTCTCCTGAAGTACGACTCGAAATCCGATGTCAAAGTACGTCCCCTGGTAGACATTACTAAAAGGGTAGAAGGTCACGAGGTTGAGTTGGACGTCAGTCTGTGAAAGATTCAAGACCGGTTAACTTTTACTATGGTAATCGGTCCACTACTCAGATCCTACAAAGGAGTTAGAAAGGAAAAGGACAAGGTTACCTTTCTGTTACAGAGAACTCCTCCCTTGAAACGTTTCACCTTACTCCTTGGTCATTCATTTTGATGGGTTTTCAAACAACAAGTCAGCGATTTCAGTACGGGATGAGAAACGTTCGGGTACCTGACGTCGTGCGATCCGAAAGGAAGTAAGTGACAGAGGACCTCAAACGAGTCTAAGTATAAGTGATTCAGTTACTACTATAGATTGGTAGAGTAGGAGACAGCGGGAGAAGAGGAGGACAGGAGTCCGAAAGGGTCGTAGTCCCAGAAAAGGCTACTCAACCGAAAAGTGTAGTCCACCGGCTTCATAACAGGACCTCGAAGTTGTAGTCAGAAAGGTTACTTATAAGTCTCAAATAAAGGAAATCCTAAGTGACCAAACTAGAGGAACACCAAGTTCCCTGAGAGTTCTCAGAAGAGGTCGTGGGTTTTAAAATTATGTTAAATAAACCGGATTTACTATGTAGGATACTTTCTAACACATACGGTGACTATCTTCCCTGACCCTTGGTACGATATGTCTTGGTAATCTGTCTCAGATTGGGTCTCTTTCCACCTAGACTCCCTTGAGAAGTTTATGGATTTTCTATTCTACAACTTTCTTCTTAAGGTACATCTAAGAGTTTTAACCACCTACCGTTGACGACACTCCTTTTAGAGTCAAGTCAACTTTCTTGGGAGATTATTAGACCTGAAAGATGTTTCTTTCATCTGACGGGACTTTATATCAAGGGACGGTGATCTCCATAAGTTTTTATCGGACCTCTCGGTAACCGCGACCATCTTACCAACTTACTCTACTGAAACTCCTAGGAGACACTATACACTCAGGACTGAGAGACGAAAAGAGGTCAAAGATCTACAGCACGCCGACCAGGTAGTCTTCAGGACCTTCCACCCCCTATAGAAGGTACGTCACCAAGTCATGACGTTCTATGTGCTCCTCGCCTCCCTACCCTGGGGTTCAGAGAAACTGACCGAGAACCTTGACCCTATTCCGTCGTCAGAGGACGTCTCATAGGGAAAGGAAGAAAGGTCGAATCTAATGTCACCAAACGAGATTTACGAGATTTGAAAGAGTTTTGTAGTGTAGTGTAATTGTCTCGGTCCTTTTTTAGACGAGGAGTTCAGACGACGTGTACCTTATTTAGACTCCCTTTCGTTTTATATCCAGACATGTTTAGTTGTGTTGGACATCCACTCAAATTTTCTCGAACACAATCTTACCGACCTTTTTGTCTTTAACATTACCCGGGTTTACCTTTTGAATCCCGATCCGGATTTGAGGTCCTTCAACGTGAACGTATAAAAATTATTGTATTTTACAGTACATTATAGAGGTTAATACACTTAGTTCACCTTTGTTGTAGTGACCAGTTTTAGTAAAATATTTGAGACGACATTAGAAATAAAATGAAAAAACTCGTCTAATTTCCCAGATAGTCGGGTCCATTTATAAATTCTATGTCCACTCTTTAAAGGTTTTAAAATTATATTTTCGAAAAGTCAAAATCTGGTAATAGTCACCTATAATTGTCTCTACGTTCCTATATAGTCACAACGGATATCTCCAGTCAAGTAAACAAGTGAGATCGGGTGACTACTTATAAAAAATAGAGGGGTCGTTACAGAACTCAAGGGTCGATTAGATTTCTGAGAACCACAAGTCGACTCTCTCTCTTTTCACCTTCTAACAGAATAAAGGTAGACAAATAATGTACTCACTGTACCAATGTCTTGAGAAGAGATACCCTTTCGAAAGGATGATTTCTCTCAGAAACCTCTCTTTTAGACGAACATATAATTTAATATATTTTATATTTGAAACTAAAAATAACATTTAATACTTCTCTGATAGTATTTATTATATAGTTCAATCGGAATCTCCAAGTATTTTATACTTCTCTAATAATTCAACATATAGCTGTGAACTCGGGATACTAAAGTAATATTTGTGCAACCATGGACATATCGTCTGGACGATCAGTCTACTGTAAATATTACTACCTACGTCCCGAACTGTAAAGGTCTATCCTAGTATATGAAGGATTAAATTCCTATGACCCTAAATTAAAGACTTTTTCTTTTATAACAGTGTAACTTCATAAAATCTTTGTCTCTAAATGAAAAAACTTTCTATTTCCATAAATTGAAGAGGGATTATCCAGAAAAAGGGGAAGTCGATTTACTCGATCTGACCGAAAATAAAAGAACTTAGTTTCTTCACAAATAATTTCTAAAGGACTTTATGATACGAAAGTGTGATAAAAATTCTAACAGTTCATTAAAATTTACACTTGTTTCAGGGTGCGGTAGCTACGGTCGAAAGACACAGTAGGTGCAACTGTTCTTTAACTGTAAAGAACTTTACAGTTTTTTTTTGAAATAACCTTCAGTAGGAGGGATGGTGGGTGGGGGTCTTAGGAAAGGTCCTGAGTAATCCGTAAATGATATCTTTTTATCAGGTTTAAACCCAATATATAAATTAACTGTACAATATGTTTATGGTTTGAACTTGTAAATAGGTAGGAGAGTTTCACTTTCAAGAAACACTATGATCTACCTTTTCCTATACAAATAAAAAATTTGTTGGGGTCCTCTAACATTATAACACACATCTGAAAACAACACGAGCTTACAAATGAATAGGATGTTTCGTGTTTATGACTTAATATTGGTACACTACTTTATATACAACATAGATTTCAACGTTTGATTAGTTATTTAAAAACAACGGTTGACCAACTAGTAAAAAAAGAGGGTCTCGAATTCATGGAGTATCCTTTTCATCAGTGTCACACTAACCTACTTCCATCTAAATAGAGAATATGTTGAAGTGACAGGGTGAAAGTTAAAAACTTATTCGTCTATAAGAAACTGACTCAACAACCCTAGTCCTCATAAATGTATTTGGACGTGAAGAGTCCGAATCGTGGCGACAGTCCATTCCGACCTACTAAGAAACAACCCCCCCCGCCTCTGTGACAGGAAGTACAACAACCTACAAATCATCGCGGGAAAGAGGGTTGAAGATGGATGTCTACAGCTACTGATAGATGGCGGTCAATACTGTTGGTTTTTTCATCTAGGACCCCCCGTTTTAGTGGTAACCAACTCCTAGAAACCACATTTATTACGGAACTTTTCCGTCTCGGACTCCGAGATCTTCCGTAATCCCATTTCCTCCCGGGACATATCGGGGATCAGACCTCTTGGGGTCATCATTGGACTCTTTGTCCGAAACCCTTCTAGGGGACCTCTTCCCTTTCAGATGGGTAACGTCACAAGACCGGACCTCCTAAGGTACCCCAACGTTTGTCAACCTGTTCTGACTCACTGAAAGTGAAAGTGAAAGCGGTGTGGGAGGGTCCTGACTGACCCGACACCGGAAATGTCTTTCAGAGCCGCTATTCTCTCTCTTCGTGTTCCGTTGGTCCGTAGAGGTCTGGACCCTGATTTGGTTGGATCTTCGTTCATTCGATCTCCATTTACAAGTCAGAATCTCTGTTTACCTGACCACGAGAAACTTGAGTAATCCTAAATAACACTACGTCTATATATCGTTTCCTTTTTTTTCTAATAAATCCATTACTTTTTATTCCTATTGTATAGATGATAAGAGTTGTCAAAACAATCAACTGTAAAAATACTACTAAAAGGTTTTCACCTTTCGATTTTATATCTCTTGGATTTACTAGACATGTTACGAATTTTTGTTACTTCCCGTTTTCACCCCAGACTATTTTGACTTTCTCCACTCGATTAAAAAAGGTCGAGGGTGTTGATACTTCTTAAACTCGTGTTCGTCAGACTGACGTTTAGAATCGGTGACATGGTATGAAGACCGACACTCGTACACGATAAAAATATTGAACTCATTTACTTTATTCTAGATTTTAAAAAATTTTGTTTTGGACAAAAGGATTATGGACATACTTTTGACCTTTCTAACATATCTTTATCGATCTGTCAACATAGTTCTAAAATTAATGTCAGACTACAAAAGGTTGACGTTTCGGTATAAATGATTTTTAAATATTACATAGAGAATGTTAGTTTTAATAAAGTAACTCCAATTAAATTCATACTCTGTCGTACACACACACACGACTGATAAGTCTATAAATCTGATTACTTTGTTTTGTAAAAGAAAAAGATACAATTAATACAAACTTTTTTTGTGAGTGGTACTTGTGGTCGGGTGTATTTATTTTTGTATAAGTTTCAGTTTTTAATAATCTAAATATCTCTCTTTCATAACTCTATGGACTCGTAAAATGAAATAAGTGATTATTTCTCCGAACCTATACGAATACATTTCTTAAGAGGTAGATGGTCTCCTGTTACAGTTTATTTTTATTTGAGATCCGTAATCATTCCTTACTGAAATAAACTTTCCTAATGATGTTCTTCCCCTTTTCCTGACAATGTTACTCTTCCTTCCCCCTGAGAAAGATAACGTTTCATTCTTGCGAGGTTGACACTCTAGATGTTCACAAGACCCGGTTTTTTCTTCAAAATAAAGTCTCTCTTTTCCTGATCTTTCTCGGTCCACACCTCTTACTCTGATCGGTCACGTCCACAATACTACCCCTCATCTACTCTCTTACGAAATACGACCCGAGTCAGATAAGAGTCCTCCCTAAGAAATTCCTCTGTGATAGATGACCTAGGACGGTTGTTCCTACCTAGTTTCAATACCTCGGACCTCTTTCAGCTCTTTGAATTGATTTCAAACCAATTGTTCATATAAGGAGATCAACTAGTCACCCATGTTTATCAAGTCGATTACTAAATACTCTGGTTCTTACCTTTAAACTTCCCAGGAACACTTGTTCCCCCGAAGGTACCCAAGTTCCGAGTCTCGAGTCGAGGATCCTCGGTCAGTTCCCGTTCTGTACTTTAGTCTGGAGAAAATCCTTCTCCATACACACTCATGGTTCCGGAAGATCCAATTGGTAGAGTCAGACGGCAGATCGTACTATTCAACTTATAGATACAGAGGTAGTGTCTAACATTCGAAGAACTCCTACCTCGGTAGAAATTGAGTACATACCTGTACGAGTAGTAGAGATCGTGTTACGGAACAGGCACCATCTACAACTTAACTTGACTATTTCGATTACCTGGAACCTATTAACTCCGAAACTAAATGTAGATTACTACCAGTTGGTAATTAAACTCTTCGTGTCAAAATGAGATTTCAAGAGGAATCAAAAGGTTTCTGGACGGCATAATTTACAGAGTTCTGGAACATATTTTAATGAAAAAATGAATGCATTCACTTTGAAAGATTTTTATGAACGGAAAATAAAATCAACGTAATCTTGTAAGTCAGTGTCTTTCCTCTTACAGAAGTACCATGACCCTACTTAAATTCACTATAGGTCCTGTAATAGTCGTTCTGAATCTCCGGGCAACCCACGTCTAATCCAGACTTGTTCTACCTGTTTCCCTTCTTAGTAAACTAAGAGGGAAGGATAGTCATTTCTAAAAGACACGAGTTTGTTTACTTGTTTTACGATTAGGTGACAATGACTACATTCTTAGGAAACTGGTGGATTCAAAAAGAAAAGGACTTTATTAGGAGAGTTTTTATGGGAACGTTTCGGGGTATAGGTCAAAGTGAAGAAGAGTCAAAGTATAGAGGAAGGGTAAAGAAGGCGAAAACAGGAATTTTTGTCGGAAAGTAATTTCGAATAGTTACAACTGAATTTTTTTACGTACACTTTCAACCCTCAGTTCAAAATAAACCCCCGTTTTACTCCTGATATCGGACCCCTATCGTGGAGTCTATCGAGACGCTTTGACGCGGTTTCTTAATCTTTCTTTCCAGTCATAATGTACACTAAAACCCCTTCCCCCTTATGTACGTTAGTTCACGTATAAAAACGTCTAAAGACGAGTAGTCTTCCTCGTTAACAGGGGTACTAAAGTCACGAACAGACATATACTTCTCGGTATTCTTAACTCGAGTATTTTAGTCGAGGATTGGTATAGGCTTCTGAACAATACGGTCAAAAAGGGTTTTGTGTCATTACGGAAAAAAAACGAGAGGTTGGACTTGAGGAAAGTCCCCCACAACTTTTAGTTGTTGACGTTGTCGTGTACTAAATTAGGAACATCTTCTTCTACCGTTCACGGTTAAACATCAACTGTAGTTGTTAATAAACAAACGGAAACCCTCTAAGGGAAACGCAACAACTTAAGACAGGGTAGACGACGAAATAAGAGACGAGACGGACAAAGACCAGGTCTTACATCGTTCCTGAGGTCTAAGATGGTACTACGAGACTCGTGGTGTTTTGGGTCCATGTTTCTAACAGAATGTCGTCTAACACAACACAGACCCGACTTGTGGACCAGGTTTATGAATATGTGTACCTTGTAAAAAGAGAGAATAGTACAGTGTTTGTCATCGTACACCGTGTCTATTTCATCCTCGTTCGTGACAAAAGGAAAACCGTTAAAGGTTAGTTTAACGGTAAACAATTCTGTCTTATTTCTACCCACGATGGTCCTCTCGGAGATCAAAGGTCGCGTGACCTAAGAGGAGGTAACAGTGTACAAGGTAGACACTTCCAATGAGACGGCTGACAAAGTTTGTTGTCCTGTCAATAAAATGTGGATCGTTGTAAAAGTCACTTTCTCTGTCACCTGGTGTATAGCCGAAAAACACTTTGAGTATCTTTATAGATTATTTCGAAGTAGTCTAATCAAGTGAATAAAGGAAGAAAGGAGTACAAACTGTAGTCCTAGAGGAAGATTTTAAATTCCCGTTTCTATGTCATCTTTTTAGTTATTGAATTTAGGGTCGACGTACACGGGAGGTCGTGTCCTGACTTACAAGGACTTTGTAAAACAAAACAAAAAATTGTATTGTTTATTTCCTAAGTCTGTTCCGTTATATACTCTTGTCAAGTTTGATCTTGTAAGATGTCTAACGATAAACCGTCTCTCTTACATTTCCATTTCTACTATGGTTGTGAACACACCTTAAGTCACAGAGTCCTTTTATTATCTTGAAGGTCAAAGAGAAGTTTAGGATCCCTAACTCCCGGACTACGATGAGGGGGTCAGTACGGTACTCTTAGACAAGAAACTAGACTCACTCACGTTGAGAACTGACTCAGTCTGACTCACTCAGACTGAGAACGTTGGGGCTACCTGAGATCGGGTAGTCCGAGGAGACAGGTGCCCTAAGAGGTCCGTTCTTGCGATCTCACCCGACGGTATGAGAGGAGATCACGTAGAAGGGTTGGGTCCTAAGCTTGGATGTGCAGAATACAGAGGAAGTGACTGTCCGTCCAAGAGATGGTAATCGCGGTGAATCTTTCGGGGAGTAATCCCGAAGGGACTATCGAGTCAACCATTTCTTAGACGGACGTTACGTGCTCTGGGACCAGACTAAGGTCCCAACTCTTCTCATAAGAACCCGAAGGGAACACCGAGTTGACCATTTCTTAGGTAGACGTTACGTCCTCTGGACCCAAGTCAGGGACCCAACCCTTCTAGGGTACTTCTTCCTTTTCCGATGGGTGCATAAGACCGGACCTTTTAAGATCCATGACATATCAGGCACCCCAGCGTTTCTCGGACTGTGTCGACTCGTTGGTAGTGAAAGTGAAAGAAAGGAAGTAGGTCCAAACAACTTTTTGTTACTGGTGTCAAAATTGGTGGACGGTGAGTTTCATCTACTTTACATAATGAACAGTAATTTTTACGTGGTTAACGTTACCAATTCTGTCATTTAAGGTACAAAAAGTGGTATTATTTTTTGTGGCAAGTTTTTACGTAGTCAATTTTATCTTGAGGATATGTGTCGAGACTTTTGTGTTCTTCAGTATTGATGAACACGACCTCTTCCTTTGTCCGTTGGGTCAGGTTATAAGAACCGACCTCTTGGGGGTACCTGTCTCCTCGGACCGTCCGATGTCGGATACCCCAGCGTTCTCAGTCTGTACTGATTTGGTGATGGTGGTTGAAGAACCCGGGTATTATCGGACAACGTACACACACATTATCCAACAAAGTCAGTACAGACTGAGAAAGACTTAGATACCTTACATCGGTCGGTCCGAGGGAACAGGTCCGTTCTTATGACTTCACCCAACGGTACGGAAGAAGGTCCCGTAGAAGGGTTAAGTCCCTACTTTGGACTCAGAGGATGTAACCACCCGCCCAAGAAATGGAGATCGTGGTGGACACTTCAGGTATTCTCGGACAATCATAGACTGATTTGTAAAGAGTTATAAGGTAGTGTCCTGAAGGATCCGGGTCTTAGGTTGATCATAAGTTGAGTGTCCTTTCTTTCGGTTCTTTTCTTTGGGTCGCCTTACAGACCACAAGAGTCTACATACCTACGGTTCCCTCTTCCCCACCCTACTTACCCTCTAACCCTAACTGCATATATATATGATAACTATGGTACATATTTTATCTACTGTTTACTCTCGACTGTCATCTCGTGTGTCTTGAGATGAATTGCGAGACATAACCGGATTTACTCTTTCTTTAGGTTTTTTCTCCCCTCTATTTAGTCCTCGAACCTCAATTGTATATCTGTGATGATATATATTTTATCCTTTCGTTGTTCCAGGACGACATATCGTGTCTCTTGAAATGAGTCATAGGACATTATTGGATATTACCTTTTCTTAGATTTTTTCTTATATATCCCTTAAAGGACCGTCAGGTCCCCAACCCTGAGACGATAGAGCAGTGACTGTTGTTTCCAAGTTAGGGACCAATCCCTTGATTTTAGGGTGTTCAACATGTCACACCAGTTTTAGAAAAATTAATTTAATAAATTACATTAAATTTTTTCTTATATGTATATATACACATATTGAATTAGTGAAAAGACATGTGGACTTTGATACGAACAATTCAGTGAACAGTACAGGCTGAGAAACGTTGGGATACCTTTTGTCGGGTAGTCCGAGGAAACAGGTACCCTAACTTGTCCGTTCTTGTGACCTTACCCGATGGTAAAGGCGGAAGTCCCTTAGAAGGGTTGGACTTGTGACATTTAGTTAATACAAAGTTATTTTTAAATTTGTAAAAGAAATTAAAAATTTTTCTTTTCTTTAGACGTTCTCGGTTATGCAGGAATAAGAAACCCATCAAAAAGGAGAGTGGGGGTGCAAAGAGTCTAACATATAAAAGGGTGAAAGTCGATTCTAGGGTTATGTAAGAGAGGACTGTAAAAGACTTGATAGAGATTGAGAACGACGGGGTAGGAGTAGTCCAACATATAAAGGAACGGGACGTCCTTACGTACCCAACTACCGAGGAACTCATGTGACAACAGACTCCAAACCTTGGAGTAGAAAATCTTACAGTTCCCGTTATGAGAGTAGTAGTCTTAAGGAGACCGATTTCTTATTCATTGTAAATTTTTATTTACTCAAAGTAGGACCCTCTTTTAATTAAAAGGTATGAGTCGTAATCTCCAAACCCGTTCGGGAACTCAACCTTCTACCACTGTAGACGATCGTAGATTGACTTCAAGCTGGGAGCAGTTGAAGACTACTAAGACTTTTGTCTCCTGTCGGGACCATACTTCGAAGGACCACAATTAAGTGGTTGTGAAATGATTCCTGGTGAGGGAGACACGAGGAGCAAGTCCAGGTATATTCAGAAGACTCATACCTTTTTTCTTATACCGAGGTCAAAACGTCCACTTTTTCATCTCTAAGTCCCCACTTTCTCTTGAATTAGTTCCAAAGTTTCTTATTATGCTTTTTATTGACCGTTGATTCTAAATACTCGTAAACTAGGTGCTTGGTCTGTGTACACTTCACAAGACGTATATAATTGAATAAATTAGGGGGGTCGTCGGGAGACTTAATTATTTCATAACAATAATAGTAAAGTAATAACTTCTTAGACCTTGTACCATTCTTCATCGAACGAATATTAGTGTCTGGATCTTTGCCCATCTCGTCCTAAATGGGGGTCTGTCTAGTCTCGGACGTGAGACTTGAAGACGACGTTCCAAAAATTTAATCATATTGAATCTCCTTACTCTTCACTCGGTCCAGTTTCCTACATGTTTCGTCTGTCCTCTTCTTCGTCAGTGTTTGGTGTTTAGTGGGAATAACCAAGTTAGCGTAGAAAAGAGTCGATGGTAGTACGAGGGGTTTATCTCTCTTATCTACTTGTCTTGAGACACAATGAATGAACTGTAACTGTCGTCAATTCCGACCCTTTCACCTCTATTGCTGATTTTCACACCCAATTAAGAAATCTCGACACCAGGGGTTGGAAAAAACCGTGGTCCCTGACCAAAGCACCTTTTGTTAAAAGATTTCTGCTCCCCCAACCCCCACCAAAGTGCTACTAAGAGTCCTCACGAGTTGGATCTGGGGATTGAACGTATTAAGTGTCATCCCAAGCATGATAATACTCTTAGATTACAGTGACGACTAGACTGTCCTCCGTCTCGAATCCGTTCACTACTCCCCATTGACATTTATATCTGTCTCGAGGGCAACCAGTGGACGGTGAGTGGAAGACGACACACCGGGCGAAGGAATGTCTGGTCCCTGGTCATGGTCCAGTACCAGAACCCTGACCCCTGAGGAATAAATCTTATAGAGGTACGTTTCTCTGGCATGAACATCTAATGAGTGTATTGGAGGGAGGTCTATTTGTGAAGTGAATTGACGTTTTACATTTCTACAGGAGTTGGACCTATTTGTGGTCCAATATTCTCCAAAGGGTTTTCAAATTTTAGTGTTATTTTAAAAGAAAAATTTAGTAGTTTTTCTTTTTTTTATTCACAAACCGAGGAGAGTATTACGAAGGTCTTTATAAAAATTTTATAATTCACTATCCAGTGAAAAATTTTACAATATAATTTGTAAGTGTTGGCTATTACTGTATGGAAAGTAGATAAGTTTTATTCAATCACTTGATTTCTCCTCTTAACAAGATGTTTCGTGTTTCCTTCACTCACGGTCGGTTTATAAGTCGTACCCCTCTTACTTGTAGTGTCTCTGTGTGACCCTCTACTTAAAAATTAAGACAAAAGTCTCGCACTGAGGCCTTCTATCGTTCTTTTTTCTTTTGTTTAACTTTCTTCTCACAAAAGTTTCTTTGTTTACGGTTCCGACTGAGTACTACCTGGACCCTCCATCTTGTTGGCAAGACCTCCGGTCAGTTACCCCTCTTCTCACTCCCACTAATTGACTGGTCCCGCGTGTCCGGAAACCAGCCGTTAATGGTCGACCTTCACTATGTGGGCCGAAAGGAAATAGCCGTACTCGATGAGGGTGACTGACACTCCTTACCTCGCTAGGAACTGTACCTCGTCGGGTGTCCTTTGCCCGGTCCCGTTGACCCAGTGGTGGTTTACCTCCGTCTACTAATAGTGTATGCCACCGGGGTGCGTCACCTCTCAAAACCACCGGATCAGTCGTCGTAGAGGGAGGAGGAATGGACTACTACACTTCCTTAAGTCCAAGGAGGTGTATTGGGTATATTATATCCTCTTTGATTAAGGTAGGGTTTCGCACCTACCTATGTCCGATCTGATTCGGGTAACCTCGGTCAGAAGGGAACAATCTTAGGAATAGTCTAGTCCTCATTTAAACCCTGGATTTAAAGGGTTCGGTTTCCCTTCTTTAATGTATCTTCTAAGATAGATAGAAAGAGGTCGAGAACTCTTTTTCATTTGTCTTTTCATAAAGAGACCGATGAAGACCTTCATTTGACGTTTACAAATAATTTGCTGGACTTAATGTACTTCGTTTGTTTTGTACTACGTAAAAATTCAAGGAAGTTGATGATCCGGTTGACACAAGACAGTTTATATAAAAACGGTAGGATACTATTTAGATCCCGTCTAGGGTATCAAAGACAAGAGAAAGTAATGATTTGAGGGGTCGGTCAGATTAGGTTAAACATCGGACCGAGACCACACACTAAATTTCAAGAATAAAGGAAGACGATTCGTGGTCGATCCGAAGTTGGATTCCTCGAACTTAAACCTTTTCCCTGTCACAGACGACAAAAAACCAAGAAGGAGGGGTTGGAAAAGACCAAGGTAGGACCAGTCACAATCCGTCATCCCCTTCCTTTCCTTCGTCCTGCCTGCAAAGAGTAAAATAGACCTTCAACTTGACGTTAAGAGACAACTTACACTAACGAAGAAAACAATTACAGTGGGGTGACCACTACGCGAAGAACCTCGTCCTTGCGTTTATAGACGAGAGGCGTACCCTATGTACACAAAATCTTCCGGAACAACCCAGTACCACTTGTATAAAAAGACTTATCTTCTGTGTTCATGAACTGAGGTCAGTCTTACCGGTAGTAGTTTTTTAAGTGTTTGCTATTTGTGACCTCTTCCACACCTCTCTTTCCTTGGGAAGACGTGACGACCACCCTCATGCTTAACCATCTCGGTGATGACTCTTGTCAAAACTATAACGAAATTTTTGATTTTTATTTTGATGACACACGATGTACACGATTCAGTGAAGTCAAGTCAAGTTAATTCAAGTCAGCGAGTCGGCACAGGCTGAGAAACGTTGGGGCACTTAGCGTCGTGCGGTTCGGAGGGACAGGTTGTGGTTGAGGGTCTCAAATAGGTTTGAGGTACAGGTAACTCAGCACTACGGTAGGTCGGAAGAGTAGGGGACAGGAGGGGAAGAGGAGGACGGGAGTTAGGGAGGGTCGTAGTCTCAGAAAAGGTTACTCAGTTGAGAAACGTACTCCACCGGTTTCATAACCTCAAAGTCGAAGTCGTAGTCAGGAAGATTACTTGTGGGTCCTGACTAGAGGAAATCCTACCTGACCAACCTAGAGGAACGTCAGGTTCCCTGAGAGTTCTCAGAAGAGGTTGTGGTGTCAAGTTTTCGTAGTTAAGAAACTGGGAGTCGAAAGAAGTGTCAGTTTGAGAGTGTAGGTATGTACTGGTGACCTTTTTGGTATCGGAACTGATCTACCTGGAAACAACCGTTTCATTACAGAGACGAAAACTTATACGATAGATCCAACCAGTATTGAAAGGAAGGTTCCTCATTCGC
>SJYO01016970.1:16951445-16975583 GCA_006410555.1 Capra ibex
ACACGATGTACACGATTCAGTGAAGTCAAGTCAAGTTAATTCAAGTCAGCGAGTCGGCACAGGCTGAGAAACGTTGGGGCACTTAGCGTCGTGCGGTTCGGAGGGACAGGTTGTGGTTGAGGGTCTCAAATAGGTTTGAGGTACAGGTAACTCAACACTACGGTAGGTCGGAAGAGTAGGGGACAGGAGGAGAAGAGGAGGACGGGAGTTAGGGAGGGTCGTAGTCTCAGAAAAGGTTACTCAGTTGAGAAACGTACTCCACCGGTTTCATAACCTCAAAGTCGAAGTCGTAGTCAGGAAGATTACTTGTGGGTCCTGGCTAGAGGAAATCCTACCTGACCAACCTAGAGGAACGTCAGGTTCCCTGAGAGTTCTCAGAAGAGGTTGTGGTGTCAAGTTTTCGCAGTTAAGAAACTGGGAGTCGAAAGAAGTGTTTGAGAGTGTAGGTATGTACTGGTGACCTTTTTGGTATCGGAACTGATCTACCTGGAAACAACCGTTTCATTACAGAGACGAAAACTTATACGATAGATCCAACCAGTATTGAAAGGAAGGTTCCTCATTCGCAGAAAAGTAAAGTACCGACGTCAGTGGTAGACGTCACTAAAACCTCGGGGTTTTTTATTTCAGACTGTGACAAAAGTGACAAAGGGGTAGATAAAGGGTACTTCACTACCCTGACCTACGGTACTAGAAGCAAAGACTTACAACTCGAAATTCGGTTGAAAAAGTGAGAGGAGAAAGTGAAAGTAGTTCTCTGACAAATCAAGGAGAAGTGAAAGACAGTGTTCCCACCACAGTAGACGTATAGACTCCAATAACTATAAAGAGAGCCGTTAGAACTAAGGTCGAACACGAGAAGGTCGGGTCGTAAAGAGTACCACATGAGACGTATCTTCAATTTATTCGTCCCACTGTTATATGTCGGAACTGCATGAGGAAAAGGACAAACCTTCGTCAGACAACAAGGTACAATTCAAGATTGATAACGAAGGACTGGACGTATGTCCAAAGAGTTCTCCGTCCAGTCCACCAGACCATAAGGGTAGAGAAAGTCTCAAAAGGTCAAACAACACTAGGTGGGTCGGTTTCCG
Source organism: Capra ibex (assembly GCA_006410555.1). Taxonomy (NCBI): domain Eukaryota; kingdom Metazoa; phylum Chordata; class Mammalia; order Artiodactyla; family Bovidae; genus Capra; species Capra ibex. The sequence goes on from SJYO01016970.1 coordinate 16,952,540, forward strand.
AAACCGTATCAGTTATTTCGTCTTTATCTACAAAAAGACCTTGAGGGAACGAAAAAGGTACTAGGTCGCCTACAACCGTTAAACTAGAGACCAAGGAGACGGAAAGGATTTTGGTCGAACTTACATAACGATCTGTCTCATGGACTACTTGACACCTACCTCCAAGTACTNGTTTCCGAAACCGTATCAGTTATTTCGTCTTTATCTACAAAAAGACCTTGAGAGAACGAAAAAGGTACTAGGTCGCCTACAACCGTTAAACTAGAGACCAAGGAGACGGAAAGGATTTTGGTCGAACTTACATAACGATCTGTCTCATGGACTACTTGATACCTACCTCCAAGTACTGTAACATGTCCTCTGTCCCTAGTTCTGGTAGGGGTACCTTTTCTTTACGTTTTTTTGTTTTACCGACAGTCTCTTCCGGAATGTTTATCGACAATTTTCTTCTCGTCGTTTTTCGTTTCCTCTTTTCCTTTCTATATTCGTAGACTTACGTCTCAAGGTTTCTTGTCGTTCCTCTCTATTCCTTCGGAAGGAGTCGATAGTCACGTTTCTTTATCTCCTTTTGTTGTCTTACCCTTTCCGATCACTAGAGAAGTTCTTTTAATCTCTATGGTTCCCTTGTAAAGTACGTTTCTACCCGAACTATTTCCTGTCTTTACCATACCTGGATTGTCTTCGTCTTCAACGAAGTCGGTACAGGTAGAGACACGGTGGGCAGGTACCGCTAAGAGGTCCGTTCTTATGACCTCACCCAAAGGTACGGGAGGAGGTTCCGTAGAAGGGACCTCCCTTCGATAGTATACTGGGATGTTAGGGTGAAGACCCATATATAGTCCTCTTTTTATGCTAGACTTTCCTGTGTCAGAGGGGTCAACAGTAACGTTGTGACAAATGTTATCGGTTCTATACCTTCGTCGCATTTACAGGTAGTTGTCTTATTATATATTTCTTCGACACCATGTATATATGTCACCTTATAACGAGTCGGAATTGTTGTTTACGTTATTGCGGTAAACGTCGGAGTACTTACCTGGGTCTCTAACAGTATGACTCACTTCATTCAGTCTGTTCTTCTTTATAGTATACTATGGGAATTATACGTCTTTGCTTTTTCTTTAATATATAATATAAATGTTTTGTCTATGTCTGAGTGTCTGAATCTCTTACTTGAATACCAACGGTCTCCCTTTCTGACCCCTCTCCCTATCAATCCCTGAAACCCTTCCGGTACCTGTGTGACGATATAAATTTTACCTATTGGTTGTTCCTGGATGACATATCATGTCCCTTGAGATGAGTTATAATACACCGTCGGACCCACCCTTCCCTCAGACCCCCTTTTACTTGTGTACGTATACATACCGACTCAGGGAAACGACAGGTGGACTTTGACAGTGTTGTAACAAATAGCCGATACACACAAGTCTGCGAGTCGCCACAGGTTGAGAAACGTTGGGGTACATGACATCGGACGGTCAGAGGAGAGAGGTATCCTAAAAAAGTTCGTTCTGATGACTTTACCCAAGGTAAAGGAGGAGATAACAATTATTAACCGATATGAGGTTATATTTTATTTTTCAATTTTTTTATTTTTCTTTTTTATTTTTTTATTTTTCTACTTCTCTTATTTCTCCAATTTTAAATTTTTTTTTTTTTTGTCTTCTGTGTTCATATTGAGGTCAAAATGAAAAAGAAGTATACCGTGTGTGAGTATACTGGGGAGAGAGAGAGAGAAGGGACGGGGTAGGTTCGGAGAACGTGGACCAAAGGTTATAAATTATCTGTTGAAGTACCCACGCATGGTAGTCTTATCAAGTTTGTGTCAGTGTATGGGGATACAGACGTTACTTGAAACCGTTTACGTACTGTGACTTATCCTTCTTTGAATAGACGCGGTTTCGACAAGGAGAAAGAGGGAGTAGGTTCGACCCAGAAGAGAGACCTTACAAGAAGAGGTGAGTCTACCCACTTTCACTTTAGCAGTTCAACCGACACGTTTGTCCGTCGGTTAGTTTTCATTCATTTAGTCTTAGGGATGGAAGGACCACCTAGAACCAAGTAGAACTACGGGGAAGAACCCTAAAGTTCCTTTCTCTTTGTTTTTATGGTAGGGGTGTTCCCGCTCTGTCTCCTCTCGGGTCCAACTACTGGGTGATCAGTACGCCGACTGTTGTTTCGTCCCACCGACTTCACCGACCTCGTTCTGTCGACACGTCGGAACGGACAGAACAAAGATCTTTTGTTAAAACCCGCCTCTTTGTCACGGTTGGTTCTCTCTCCCCTAAAGTTTTAACCGGTCAATTTGTTCTCTACTGACAAAGAAAGGAAGAGGGAGGGAAGGTACGGTTGAACAACCTTATGAATTTTAGTTCCTTCGTCCTTCTCGACGTTTTAAACGTTCGAAGTCACGTTTCACTTTTAACAATTCTAAAAGGTCTACCGTTATTGTCTTGGAATTTGGTTCACGTTCAGAAAGGATTCACACTCCGGGTCCAATGTACTGGGTGATTCAGGCCTTCCCTCTCGTCGTTCGGTTTTTCCTGTTAAGAACTCGGAGTCACCGAGTACCTCAATCGGAACAAGTCAAGTCAAGTCAAGTCAGAGAGTCAGTGCAGGGTGAGAAACGTTGGGGTACCTGACGTCGTATGGTCCGGAGGGTAGGTAGTGGTTGAGGGCCTCAAATGAGTTTGAGTACAGGTAACTCAGCCACTACGGTAGGTCGGTAAAGTAGGAGACAGTAGGGGAAGAGGAGGACGGAAGTTAGAAAGGGTCGTAGTTTCAGAAAAGTTTCTTCAGTCAAGAAGCGTAGTCCACCGGTTTCATAACCGCAAAGTCGAAGTCGTAGTCAGGAAGGTTACTTATAAGTCCTAACTAAAGGAACAATCCATGACCCAAACGAACCCTGGGTAGCACAGCAGGAAGAAAAAGTATGGAGATCCACCGCTATCTCCATTTCTTAGGAGGACGGTTACGCCCATGGTAGGGACCCAGTCCTTCTATGGGACCTCCTCCAGTATCGTTGGGTGAGGTCATAAAAACGGACTTTTTAAGGTACCCGTCTCCTCGGACAGTCCGATGTTAGGTACCCCAGCGTTTCTCAGCCTGCGTTGACTCGTGTAGTCCTTATCTTTACAGATAGGATAAGCGGTGACATAAAATCTTGTTAAACTGAACAGACTAAAGTGTCTAAGGGTCGACCTCTCCTTAAAACGGAGTCCTAATTAAAATGGAGGCCAGAGTAAGTATAGACTAAATCCACCGTAAGTCTACTCTGAAATCTAAAATTCAACGATAACTTTACTCGATTCTACAGATCCAGAGGACCCTACCTTATCTACAGAAAAAGTACCTGTATTTAATCCCCTTCGATCTCCGTTTTACGATGTCCAACGTATAGACAGGAAGGTTTTAAGTATATAACTTCGGAACTAGGGGTTACTCTACCACAAACGTTCGTCTCTAAAACCATCGATTAATCCAGTACTCCCACTTAGAAAGGATTCACCCTAAGTCAAGTCAAGTCAAGTCAGCGAGTCAGCACAGGCTGAGAAACGCTGGGGTACTTAGCGACATACGGTCCGGAGGGACAGGTAGTGGTTGAGGGCCTCAAGTGAGTTTCCCCCTAATCACGGGAAATATTCCTCTTGACACCCTCTCCAGTAGAGAGAGAGACAGATGGTGTTCTCCTATGTCTTCCTTCTACCGGTAGACGTTTGTCCTTCGTGAGGGAGTTGTCTGTGTTCTAGTCAACCACGGAACTATAGTCTGAATGTCGGAGGTCTTAGCAGGCTTTTTTTTTACAAATAACAAATTCAGGGTGTCCGATACCCTAAGACCACGTTTTCGGGTTTGACTGATTCTACTAAAGTCTAAAGTCACTAAAAGGGTAGTTGGAAGGACCATAATGTGTGTGTGTGTGTGTGTGTGTGTGTGTGTGTGTGTGCACACACGGGCACGTACACGTGTGTGTGTATATAACTCTGTCTCCCTACCACGACCTGTCCTCTTCTTAATGTCACCCTATTGAACTCCCCAATCGACCCCTTATCTCTGAAAGTTCAAGGTACACCAACAAGGAGTTTAGGGTTTAGTCTAAACCTTTTCGTCTTTACCTTCTGTACAACCCTTCTTTTACAATTCGTTTTCCTTTTCTCATCCGTTATCCCACCCATAGTTTCGGTTCTGTTATGTCCTATGTTTGTTATGTCTGTCCTCTTGCCCTTTGATACTACACCTTCTCCAACCTCTGTTTTGAACCTTCCAGAACTTGTGTGCTGAAGTAGATTCGTCATACCACAGAATATGCGTAAACAAGAATTTCACACACGTACGTACGATTCAGAGAAGTCAGTACAGACTGAGACACTTTGGGATGTCTGACATCGGGCGGTCCGAGGAGACAGGTGACCCTAAGAAGTTCGTTCTTATGACCTCACCCAACGGTACGGGAGGAGGTCCCCTAGTAGGGTCGAGTCCCTATCTTAGACTTGGAGAATACAGAGGACACATCCGTCCCGTCGAGAAATGGTGATCACAGTGGACCCTGCGGAAAAGAATTTCATACAATGAACGTAAAAGATAATAGGATTATACGACTAATATCCGTTTAATAACGATATTAAGGTCAATACACCTTATCGAATTTTTTATGTATGAGACGCTAAGTTCAGTATGAAATTACTCCCTCTTCGAAGACTATTACGGGTGAAATAGGTACTAGCCTATTTCACTGTCGGTTTTCTTACGACCGAAACCTTATTCGTTCAGATCCGAACTCTGAGTAAACGGTGACTGATAGACATATTGAAACCCTTTTAGTGGTTGGAAGGACTTGAAGTCAAATAAGTAGACGTTTTACCCATAGTTGTATGTAAGCAGAATGTTTATTGGGTTAAAGTGAGGAAATATACCGGCGTGTTATAAGGTAACACGTATACATGGAGTAGAAGAAATAGGTAAATAGACAGTTACTTGTAGATCCAATGAAGGTACAGGACCGATAACATTTATCAGGACGTTACCCGTGACCCCATGTACATAGAAAAACTTAATACCAAAAGAGTCCCATATACGGGTTGTCACCCTAACAACCTAGTATACAACATAGTGTGTCTCACTTTATTCAGTCTTTCTCTTTTTGTTTATAGTATATGTTTGTGTACATACATACACCTTAGATCCTTTTACCATGTTTACTTGGACCAAGGTCCCGTCTTTCTCTTTACGTTTATATCCCTTGCTTGTACACTCGTGTCCGTCTCTTCCCCTCCCACCCTACTTGACCCTTTAATACAAACTATTTACGTGATAATACATATTTTATCTATCGATCACCGTTAGACGACATATCGCGTCCCTCGAGTCAAACCACGAGACACTACTGGATCTACCCACCCTACCACCCTCCCCCCGGCATCCTCCTCCTTCTTCCTTTCAGGTTCTCTCTCTCCTATATACATATGTATATTCACTAAGTACAACAACATGTCGTCTTTAATTGTGTTGTAACATTTCGTTAATATGAGGTTATTTTCTATTTAGATAATTATTTTTACTAGTTTATATATATAAGTAATGTGTCAACATTTATAAGCTATACTGATGTAAATGTTCGTACGAAACATTCATTTTCCGTGATAGGTTCCATGTCACAGTTACACTAAGGACTTAGGAACTGAGGAAACCTTTCCAGTGTAGTTAACTACGGACGAATATTTACTGTATCTTCAGATGACTCTGTCTCAATTTTGTCCGATTTCATAAAGATTTAGATCAAACGTCGACCCGTTTCGTATGCAAACTGTCTACTAAGAGTTCCCTTCGAAAGTTCACAGTTCAAGTACTCGGGTACTTATCTTGGACATTAACTCCCATCAGTTGAAATTGAATTTCTTGTCAACGATTCTAGAACCTCCTGCATTCACTAAAAAGAAATTACTTTGAAAATACATTTTAAAGACGTAAATATAAACGGATAAGGGATATAAAACTTAGTGAACTTAGTATAGTTCAGAGTATAGAGTCGAGGTACTTTTACGTACAAAGACAAAATAAAACTTTCTCATAACTCTTACTTAGTTAATACATTAGTAGGAAGTCACACTGTATTAATATCGGACCAAGGACATAAAAACACCCGTCTCTATGATCCATGATGAATGAGGTCGGTATGTTAAGGAACGGTAATGGGTGTTCGTTATGTACCAGCATCTCTTTGAATGTGTTCGATAAAAAAGACAAACAAACCTGATATGTAAGAGGGTAGTATCTATCACCTAGAAGATCGTAGTCAAAAAGGGTACGGTTACTGAGGATTAAAGGTGGGAACATAGACGAACGAATTTCCCTTTGATTATGGACGGTTCGGGGGTCCCCGACTGTGTCCGATCCGATTGGGTTAGTGACGAAAGATAAAGTAACCGGGGTCACCAACTAAGTTCCCACCTGTATGTTGACTCGGATCTCACAATTAGTTCCCAACTCACTGAGAATGTCAGATGATTTATCTACATAGTCCTATTTACCCGAACAAACAAAAATGAAAAGGTAAAAAGATTGTACGAGTAATTTGTAAACATCACACACACACACACACACACACACACACACACACACACACACACGAGTCAACACAGACTGAGAAAAACTCTAGGGTACCTGATATCGGACGATCCGAGGAGACAGGTACCCTAAAGGGTCCGTTCTTATGACCTCACCCAACGGTAAAGGAAGAGGTCACGGACTGAGTCCCTAACTTATGTGTAGAGAACGTAGAGGACGTGCCCGGCTACCTAAGAACCATAATGTATAATTTGACTACAAAGAACCGTACATAAGGAAAGATTTGTACCGTCCTAGTAAGACTGTTAGAAAATCTTTGTCAAATTAACAATATCTTCGGGTCACCAGTTCTTTAAGTAATTTATACAGAAATTTCTTAAGGGTACTATAGAAACACCTTGTTCTACATGAATCCGGACCCGTAGAGAAAAGACCATTCGTCATCGGAATATTCGGCTAATACTATCTACGGGTTATTTCGTGGAACTTCCTGTATAGTCTGGTTAAAACAAATTCATTTACGTTATTGAGTACTGAGATTTTTCTCAACAGGAATCAAATATAGGTCGAAAAACAGTAAACTTTTCCACTAAAAAAAACAAAAAAAAAAAGTTTTGTTGGTAACCCGTCACAGATACAGGACATGAACTTAGACTCGTACCTCGACTGTAAAAGTGCGTTTTTCACGAATCATTTTCGTTACGGTACAGTAACTATTCCGATCTATTAATTTACTGTTCGTCAAAGACGGACCACGAGAACTCATGAGTGATACTCTCTTAGGTCGACAGTTTATTTTTTAGTTTGATCAGTTTTTGATGGTCCCACCAGTCTGGTTCACGTCCGTGGGACGACAGTTAGGGTCACTCACATCGGAAGTCCAGTGGGTCTGGTTCTTGGTGTACGGTACCTCGTCCCCGTCTAGTAGAGACGACACATGACAGATTTAAGGATTGGGTGTCCTAAAATAGCGTGTCATTTTTACATAACACGGTGATCCAACGAACAATATTCGTTGGAGAAGGATCTAGACTTCAGTGCAACCCGAACAGGTAACAAAACAACCAAGAGTAAGTACAGTAGGACCAAGGAATGTAGACTATAAAAAATATCGTTGGACACATAAGACAAACCTTTTGATAACATATTTATTAAAATCCGTATACTGCCACTTGGAAGGTACTCACTCTTAAAAAAAGAACGAGACGGACCGTAGATTCAGAAAGTCAGGTCTGACGATGAAACATAAAATAGGACTGGAAAAATAAATAAATACAGGCACCATCACACCGGATTTGATGGGTTGAGTGGTAATGGATTTAAGTCCCTTACCGTCTCATTGTCTCTGGTCACAAGAGTTTTAAAATTCTGTGTGTGTCAAGTGGACCACGGAACAATTTACCACCATAACAGTTGTCCTTACTTCTAAGACTAAGTCATCCAGATCCCACTCCTGATCTTCAGATGTAAAATTGTTCGAGGGTCTACTACCTTTACAATTGTAAACTTATTTTTTTTTTCTATGTACACATTTCGACCGATCCTTATGACTCACCCTCAACCCTTCTAATTTTCAGTACTATCTCATAGCGTTCATATAAAAAATTTTATTATACGACGAGTTTTAGTTTGTACGAACTTGGAAAGGAAACATTATATACATACATATATATATATATATATACATATATATCTATAACCTCTCTAACCCCGTACAGACTGTCATGGACGATTCACCCGGAGAGTCGTCATGAGAATAAAGTTATTTCTATTAGACGTTCTTCACTCCTCAAATACTCAATCTGATGTTTTCTCTTGTCTCTCCTTATACTGTAGACGGGGGTACGGGACACTATCCACTCAGACGTCTATTTTCAACTTCTTTCACAAAAACGTCCCTTACTACACTCCGTATCCCCACATTCGTCTTCCAGCAAATAGTAGTAATCCAGACCGTCGAACCCTTTAAGACCCTTCGGTTGGACACTGAACAGGAGTGATTAACCATGGGTGATCCGTCTAAACGTTCCTCCCGTACCGTTGGGTTAGGTCATAAGAGTGGACCTCTTAGGGTACCTGGCTTCTCGGACCGTCCGATGTCGCGTATCCCAGTGTCTCAGTCTGTGTTGACTACACTGAATTGTGTGTGTCCGTCTACACGTCTCACCTACTAATGGGAGTTCAAGTTCCCGTATAAGTTCCGTCAGGTCCTGTTTTGTGACACTCATTTAAGTCGACCGTTCTTTGTGTCCTTGAGGATCTTTATTAATTCTATCGAAAATTTACCCTCAGTAAGTCCTATGTTTACTTATCTTTTTACATCACCTCAAATTTATTGATGACAAACAACAAATCAGAGACTCAACACATGCTGAGAAACGATAGGGCACCTGACGTTGTGCGGTCCGAGGAGACAGGAGGTGATAGAGGACTATCACCGAAATGTTTAAGTATCGGTAACTCAACCACTATGATAATAAATGTTGATTAATGATACTTACAACTGGAATACTACACATTATACTTCCGAGATACTTAGGAAAAAATCGTAGATCCCCGGTATATATAATTTAAAGTTTTACTTCCCTATCCCTGAAGGAACAGGTCACCGATTCTGAGATGTGAGGGTTTCGTCCCCGGGTCCAAGTTAGGAAGGAATTCTTTCATCTACGATGTACATCGTTGAATTCCAGGAGTCCGACGTCGATTTCAAGACGTTAATTCTGGGTCGTGTCGGTTTATTCATTAAAAGAAAATTATTCCCCCATTAAGAATTGATCAAATCCGTCATACTACATAACCTTTTACACGTTCTAAAAATTCGTCTGCAAAAGCCCAAGTTTAGAGGCGACAGTAGTGTTCGCCCCAACAAACCCCGGTCAACTCAGACCCACTTGAGGCCCTCAACCACTAACTGTCCCTCCGGACCGCTCGACGCTAAGTACCCCATCGTTTCTCAGCCTGTACTGACTCGCTGACTTGATTTGACTTGACTTGAATAGAAGAATTTAAGTCCTTCAGACACTTCTACTTTTCGTTGGCCGAAATGTTTAACGAACGCTGTATAATCTATGAATTTTTGTTTACATGTATAGAAATCAAAAGGAAGGGAATAATGGTTATTGAATTTTTATATAGGTGTAGGGTTTGTGTCGAAATAGGTCAATCCTAACACTACGATCTTTTAGACTTTATAAACACGTTCTCTACGAGTAGTTGTTGTGATAACATATTCTTAAGTTTCGTTAACCTCTGATTCAGGAGATGAGGAGTGAGGTCAAAATCTTTTGACTACATGGTCCGGTTCTCGCTACTGAATAAACCAGTGTGGTAAAGTTTCGACTCCGTTTGTCTGAACCTTATTAACTGATTATTTAAAAAAAGAATGAATAATTGGTTCCCTTTTCTATTAGGAACGTATAGGAGTTTCATCCAGTAAAGAGTCTAAGAAAAACTACCGTTTCACCATTCGTATTAACTAGTTTTTCAAAATGAAAAAATGTTTTCGGTTTTATCTTTATATTAACAGAAGATATAGGGGAGAGATTGAACAAGTTTGTATAAATAAGTATTATTGAACACTTTCGTATTAAGTGTTTTGTTTATAAAGATCTTGTTCTCACGAAAATAAATGGAGGGGTCATGGTGTACGACCACGAGTGACCCGTTGGGACTTTTTATTAATATGTCGTCGTTGTACCATTCAAATTTTAACCTTAGATAAAATTTTGGACTTTTTATGTAAAAGTTTAATGGGAGACGTTTACGGGAGTTAATACTTTGACTTTAGTTTCTTCTAACGAAAAAAATATAACCTTTAGCAAGTGTATCCGAATCCTTTTAACAGAAAACATTGTCTATAAGTCAACTCATATGTGTATAGAAATTGTGGTCGTAAGGGCATGTCCTACCCGTCAAATCCTTCTATTTCTCGAATAGGACTTTACTTTTGTGACACTGATGAAAAATTTTATAAATAAATAAATAAACCGACGTAGTCCAGAATCAACACCGTGTGTCCTAAAAATCAATTCCGTATATTCTAGATCAAGGTATCGGTCCCTGGTTTGTGAGACCCGGAGGGTGTAACCCTCGTGTCTCAGAATCAGTTACCCGTGGTCCCTACAGGGGTTTTGTATGATAATTCACTGTAGAGTGTGTCGACCCAGACTCTGTACGTCTTCGAACGTACCAGATCTTTTCTGAACTGGAGTCCAGATTGAAGAGAAAGGGTCCCTTCGGAGGTAAGAAGTCTCGACACTTCTGACCCTTTGACGACCCCTGTCACGTCCTATCACTGTAATTAGACTGGTCCCTTGCCGTAACGACTAAGAGGGGTCTCAAATCGGTCCAAGTAACGTTTGTCTGAAGAAATGGACCCATTATAGACTTTCGAGAGAAACAGAAAATAACCCAGACTCCTCCACTCCCAGTCACCATCAGGCACCATAGTTCCCTTGAAAGGAAATGACCACGCTAGTAACACCAACCCTAGTGTTTACAGAGTCCCGTTGTCTACACTTCAACGTTTAGACACCTCTCCATCTGAGCGTCTCGATTACTCGACTCTTTGTGGAGAGGTGTCTCTTCCTAAGTTGGTGATGTGTGTTTGTGTGTGTGTATGTATGCGTATAGTTTCTTGTTTCTTACACACCATACACTTCAGAGTCTTATAAATTGTTCAGGAGTGATACTCGGTCAATAAGCCGAGTTACGTCTCTATACTTTGGTTTAGCTGATCTAGAATAATTACTCGGTGGGTCTCCCTTGTCGACGGGACCTCTCAGTGGATCTGAGTACCGTCTGGAATTATTCACTGTTTATTTAGAGAAAAAAATTGAAGGACTCTTTAATCCCCAAAATAAATTAACCTCGTGTGACCATAGTTAAGATTAACTATCACTTTTCATTTGTACAATCAGTGAGTCAGTACAGGGTGAGAAACGTTGGAGTACCTGACATTGAATGGTCCGAGGAGACAGGTACCTCAAGAAGTCCGTTCTTATGACCTCACCCATCGGTACGGGAATAGGTCCCCTAGAAGGGTTTGGGTCCTTATCTTTGACCCATAGGACATAACGTCCGTCTAAGAAATGACAAACTTGGTGGATGAACGGAAGTAATCTGAATGACAAGTCCTTCCACTGAAGTTCGTAAAGTCACCGAAATTTTTCTTGGGTAAAAAATTTGCTTTTATTAATAAAGAAAGATTAAATACATAAAAATCAAAGATTCTACCAGTCTCCTCTACCGTACTCACTTGTAACTGTAAGATCCTTAGTCGTTTGAGGTTACCTGACCTTACCCACTTAAATTGAGTCTACTGGTAATATAGATGATGACACCCGTTCTTAGGGAATCTTCTTTACCTCATCGGTAGTATCAGTTGTTTTCTCAGGTTTTGCGTCATGAACCTACGTTAAAGTTTTTGTTGTCTTACTAGAAACAAACAAAGGTTCCGTTTGGTAAGTTATAGTTTCATCAGGTTGAGATACGGGGTTAGTCATTACGACTTCTTCGACTTGTCAAGATCAAGTTCTTGAAGATCAAGAAATTCAAATGTATGTTCTTTCTGGAAGATCTTAATTGTGGGGGTTTTCTACAGGAAAAGTAATATCCCCTGACCTTACGTTTTCATCCTTCAGTTCTTTGTGGACCTTATTGTCCGTTTAAACCGGAACCTCATGTTTTACTTCGTTCAGTTTCCGATTGTCTCAAAACGGTTCTCTTACGTGACCAGTATCTTTTGTGGGAGAAGGTTGTTTTGTTCTCTTCTGAGAACAGGTATACATGTACCTGTAGTGGTCTACCAGTTATGGCTTTAGTCTAACTAATATAAGAAACACCGACTTCTACCTCTTCGAGATGTCTCAGTCTTTTTTTGTTCTGTTCCTCGACTGACACCGAGTCTAGTACTTAAGGAATAACGGTCTAAGTCTGATTTTAACTTCTTTCATCCCTTTTGGTGGTCTGGTAAGTCCATACTGGATTTAGTTTAGGGCATACTAATATGTCACCTTCACTCTTTATCTAAGTTCCCTAATCTAGACTATCTGTCTCATGGACTACTTGATACCTACAACCAAGTACTGAAACACGTCCTCCGTCACTAGTTCTGGTAGGGGTTCTTTTTCTTTGTGTTTTTCCGGTATACCAACAGACTCCTCTGGAATGTTTATCGGTTCTTTTCTTTTCTACGTTTTCCGTTTCCTCTTTTCCTTTCTATATGGGTAAACTTACGTCTCAAGGTTTCTTATTGTTCCTTTCTATTCTTCGGAAGGACTCACTAGTCACGTTTCTTTATCTCCTTTTGTTGTCTTACCCTTTCTGATCTCTAGAGAAGTTCTTTTAATCTCTATAGTTCCCTTGTAAAGTACGTTTCTACCCGAGTTAATTCCTGTCTTTACCATACCTGGATTGTCTTCGTCTTCTATAATTCTTCTCCACCGTTCTTATATGTCTTCTTGATATGTTTTTTCTAGAAGTACTGAGTTTATTGGTTCTACCACACTAGTAAGTGGATCTCGGTCTGTAGGACCTTACACTTCAGTTCACCCGGAATCCTTCGAAGTGATGTTTATTTCGATCACCTCCAGTACCTTAAGGTCAACTCGAGAAAGTTTAGGATTTTCTACTACGACACTTTCACGACGTGAGTTATACGGTCGTTTAAACCTTTTGAGTCGTCACCGGTGTCCTGACCTTTTCCAGTCCAAAGTAAGGTTAGGGTTTCTTTCCGTTACCGTTTTTTACAAGTTTGATGGCGTGTTGACGTGAGTAGAGTGTGTGAACGTTTCATTACGAAGTTTTAAGAGGTTCGGTCCGAAGTTTACATACACTTGGTACTTGAAGGTCTACAAGTTCGACCTAAATCTTTTCCGTCTCCTTGGTCTCTAGTTTAACAGTCGTAGGTGACCTAGTAGCTTTTACGTTCTCTCAGGGTCTTTTTTGTAGATGAAGACGAAATAACTGATACGGTTTCGGAACTGACACACCTAGTGGTGTTTGACACCTTTTAAGAAGTTCTCTACCCTTTTGGTGTGGTGGACTGAACGGAGGACTCTTTAGACATATGTCCAGTTCTTCAATGCCAATCTTGACCTGTACCTTGTTGTCTGACCAAGGTTCAGCCCTTTCCTCATGTAGTTCCGACATATAACAGTGAGACGAATAAATGGAATATACGTCTCATGTAGTACACTTTACGGTCCGAACTACTTCGTGTTCGACCTTAGTTCTAACGGTCCTCTTTATAGTCATTGGAGTCCATACGTCTACTGTGGTGCAATACCGTCTTTTACTTCTTCTTGATTCCTCGCAGAACTACTTTCACTTTCTCTCACTTTTGAGACAACCGAATTTTCAGTTGTAAGTCTTTTGTTTCTAGTACCGTGGACCAGGGTAGTGAAGTACCGTTTATCTACCCCTTTGTTTCCTTTGTCACTCTCTAAAATAAAGCCCCCAGAGATTTTAGTGATGGTCAGGTAAGACCTCCTCTAGTCGGGACCCTAAAGAAACCTTCCTTACTACGATTTCGACTTTGAGGTCATGAAACCGGTGGAGTACACTTCTCAACTGAGTAACCTTTTCTGAGACTACGACCCTCCCTAACCCCCGTCCTTCTCTTCCCCTACTGTCTCCTACTCTACCGACCTACCGCAGTGACTGAGTTACCTGTACTCAGACTCACTTGAGGTCCTCAACCACTACCTGCCCCTCCGGACCACACGACGCTAAGTACCCCAGTGTTTCTTAGCCTGTGCTGACTCACTGGCTTGACTTGACTTGACTTTTAGCACGTCTACCACTGACGTTGGTACTTTAATTTTCTACCATCGAGGAACCTTCTTTTCGATACTGTTTGGGTTTGTCGTATAATTTTTTGTTTCTGTAATGAAACGGTTGTTTTCAGACAGATCAGTTTCGATACCGAAAAGGTCATCAGTACATACCTACACTCTCAACCTGATGTTTCTTTCGACTCACGACTCTTTAACTACGAAAACTTGACACCACAACCTCTTCTGAGAACTCTCAGAGAACCTGACGTTCCTCTAGGTTGGTCAGATAGGATTTCCTTTAGTCAGGACTTATAAGTGCCTTCCCGACTACGACTCCGACTTTGAGATTATGAAACCGGTGGACTACGTTTCTTGACTGAGTGACCTTTTCTGGAACTATGACCCTTTCTAACTTCCGTCCTTCTCTTCTCCTACTGTCTCCTAGTCTACCAACCTACCGTAGTGACTAAGCTACTTGTACTTAAACTCATTCAAGGTCCTCAACCACTACCCGTCCCTTCGGACCGTACGACGTCAGGTACCCCAGTGTTACTTAGTCTGTGTTGACTCGTCGACTTGACTTGACTTCTACTACTTTTCTAGTAAAGTTATAGTCTTGTGTATATTTGGTCCTGTTGATTTTTTTTAGGTTAGAGAAATCTCGTCAACAAGAATTGAGATCGACGTATAATCTAGACGGACCGTCTTGTAAAAGTTTCGTGTTCAAGGTCCCGTGATTAGAGGTCTTCAAAACTAAATTAACCAGGTCTCTTCCCAGTTCAGTAACAATAAAAAGTTTCTATGGAGCAAACTGTAAGTTAATTAAGTTATCGACGTAATTTAAGAATTTCAAGTCAGAAATGGGTAATTTAAATAGAAATTCGAAGGTTGTTCTGTTTTCTTATATCTTTATAAAAGAGGAGAAAGGACTTAGAATAACACTATAAAAACACACCAAACAAATCACAAGAAAGGACACTACCAGTCAAAATACACAGTCGAACTGACCCGATGTCAGGGGTCAATAACTTAGTATGTAATGTATCGTCAACGACACTTCCATGAAACATCACCCCTAATGTCCAGATTAGTCGACTGTAATTCATACCTTATCCAACGATTTATTAGCTTACAAGGACTAAATTAGTCAATTTCAGGGATTCTAGTCTTGACGACGACGGTCTTCTTAAAACTGGACACCTGTCGTCGAAGTCGAACAAGGACTCGCAAAGTGGGACTAGTAGGACTATCGGACAGGACTCCTAAAGTCTAAGTGGTCAGTATATTCGGTCAAGGAACATCATTTAGAGTGTCACATAGAGGACGACTAAGATAGAGAGACCAACGTGAAACTGACTATACCAGGGGTACAAACACTCACGAACCAACGAGTCAATACGGGTTGAGAAACGTCCTTATGACCTCACCCAACGGTAAATGAGGAGGTCCCCTAGAAGGGTTGGTTCCCTAGTTTAGATGTAGAGAACACAGAGGACGTAACTGTTCACCTAAGAGATGGTGACTCGGAGGAGCCTTTAGTTTATGTGAGGAGTTCACGTTAATTTGACATACAAGACTTCCGTCTCCATAGGGACAATAAGTAATACTTAGAGTCATGGACTGTATATTTTGAGGTTATGAAACCGAGGGACTACACTTCTTGACTGAGTAACCTTTTCTGGGACTACGACCTTTTCTAACTTCCGTCCTCCTCTTCCCCTGCTGTCTCCTAGTCTACCAACCTACCGTAGTGACTGAGTTACTTGTACTTAAACTCATACAAGATCCTCAACCACTACCTGTCCCTTCGGACCTCACGACGTCAGGTACCACATCGTTTCTCACCCTGTGTTGACTCACTGACCTGACTTGACTTGACTTGGACTGTTGTACAAACCACGTATTGTCCGTAGTTACTTGTGAACTTAATTACTTATTATACCACTCCTTTATTTGTACGTTGTATTTCTCACCTGGTGTTTTGAGTCATTCAGGACACTTTAAGGTGTGTTCCTTGTTCGTGTAGGGGCGTACCTCTAATTCCTTCTACACTTTACTCGATTAAAACTTCCAAACTCTAACCCCTTCTTTTTATATTTCTAACCTTCACAGTATGACTCTAGTCGACATACCGTATAATCTAGTTAACTTGATCTGTTTCTTTAGTACATTCGTTTGTCTAGTCAAGTCAAGTCAGTCAAGTCAGCGAGTCAGTACAGGCTGAGAAACGCTGGGGTACTTAGTGTCGTGTGGTCCGGAGGGACAGGTAGTGGTTGAGGACCTCAAGTGAGTCTGAGTGCAGGTAGCTCAGCCACTACGGTAGGTCGGTAGAGTAGGAGACAGCAGGGGAAGAGGAGGACGGGGGATAGGGAGAGTGATAGTCTCAGAAAAGGTTACTCAGTTGAGAAGTGTACTCCACCGGTTTCATGACCTCAAAGTCGAAATCATAGTAAGGAAGGTTTCTTTAGGGTCCCGACTAGAGGAAGTCTTACCTAACCATCCTAGAGGAACGTCGGGTTCCCTGAGAGTTCTCAGAAGAGGTTGTGGTGTCAAGTTTTCGTAGTCTAGTTGTACTCAAATTTTGTTATCTAGTACTGGTCAGAAAGTACTAATTTACGTCTTGACATAAGAAGTGGACTACTAGAGAGAAAGGGAATCGCTAATATTTTGGAAAGAGGTTTACGAAGGGACTATCGAGTCAACCATTTCTTAGGTGGACGTTACGTCCTCTGGGACCTAACTAAGGACCCAAGCCCTCTAGGGGACCTCTTCCCTTGTCGATGGGTGAGGTCATAAGACCGGACCTCTTAAGGTACCTGACATGTCAGGTACCCCAGTGTTTGTCAACCTGTGTTGATTTGTTGAAAGTGAAGTGAGTAAAAAGGTTTATATGAAATGAACACCCATTTTTAGTCCTTCTTTGACAAAATATTTTAATAAAATGAAATACCAAATAACTACTACTACTAAATCATCGATTCAACACAGGTTGAGGACCTTAAGGTACCTGACATCGGGTGGTCCGAGGAGACGGGTACCTTAAGAGGTCCGTTCTTATGACCTCACCCAACGGTAAAGGAAGAGATAATTCCAATAATGTCCTATAATTTATATCAAGGAACACAATATATCATTCTGAAACAACAAATGGATAGGACATATGTTATGATTAGGGTTTGAGGGTTTGGAATGGATGGAGGAGACCGGAGGGGAAAACGTTGGTATTCAGACAAGAAACACACTAGGACAAAAAAATTGCTTCGAGGAGACCAATTTCTCTGTACGTCTCCTGTGTCAAGATACACGAGTCGGGGAACGAAGGAGGAGATTTCTTGTCAATTATAGGGTGTTTCGTAGTAAACTTTTAGTCGCAATTTCATTAATCGGTGTCGTCAGAAGTAAGTGATCTAATTAGTTAGTCAAGTCAAGTCAAGTCAGCGAGTCAGCACAGACTAAGAAACGTTAGGGTACTTGACGTTGTTCGGTCCGGAGGGACAGATAGTGGTTGAGGGCCTCAGATGGGTTTGGGTACAGGTAACTCAGCCACTACGGTAGGTTGGTAGAGTAGGAGACAGCAGGGGAAGAGGAGGGTGGGAGTTAGAAAGGGTCGTAGTTCCAGAAAAGTTTACTCAGTCAAGAAGCGTAGTCCATCGGTTTCATAACCACAAAGTCGAAGTTGTAGTCAGGAAGGTTACTTGTGGGTCCTGACTAGAGGAAATCCTATCTGACCAACCTAGAGGAACGTCAGGTCCCCTGAGAGTTCTCAGAAGAAGTTGTGGTGTTAAGTTTTCGTAGTTAAGAAGTTTCGAATCGAAAGGAATATCAGGTTGAGAGTGTAGGTATGTACTGGTGACCTTTTTGGTATCGGAACTGATCTGCCTGGAAACAACTGTTCCATTACAGAGACGAAAAATTATACGACAAATCCAACCAGTATTGAAAGGAAGGTTCCTATTCGCAGAAAATTAAAGTACCGAGTTATTAGTTAGTTAGCAATGGATAAATCTCGTTAGATGGTATCGTCCCGAAGGGACCACCGAGTCTGGTATTTCTTAGACGGACGTTACGTCCTCTAGGTCCAAGTCAGAGGCCCAGCCATTCTAGGGGACCTCTTCCCTTACCGTTGGGTGAGGTCATAAGGAGAGACCTCTTAGGGTACCTGTCGCCCCGGATCGCCCTATGTTTCAGGTACCTCAACGTTTGTAAGTCTGTGTTGATTCGCTGATTGTGTAAGTGGTGTCGTGTAAGACCTCTTCGAGTCTCAACTTCTCTTTGGAAGAAGACTTTCACCTTGGTCGAACTCTCCGACACTCTACGAGAGGACTCCAACGTTTAGTAAGATCCGTACTGATTCCAGGATTGTCAGTCGAAAGGTTCCCGAAACTCCAAAGAAGGTTTCTGTTAGACAAAGACTATCTCCTCTGTCTCAAAACATTTTTGACACTCATACACGAATGATCTAAAAGGGGCAGGAACTTGAACATGATCTCGGGATCCCTCTTCTCCGTTTTTATTTCAACAGGTTGTATTTTTATAGACTTTGTGTGCCGTTACCGTCTCGACGAAGTCTTTGGTACGACGTTTGGCGTTGTACCTCCGTCACGGTTTTCCATAGTAGAAGTGCACTTCGTCTTGTCTAAGATTTTACCGTAAACTCTCTTATAGGAGATAGTCTACTCCTTTTCCACTCCCAGTACCACCGTCCTATGAACAGTGACACGGACGTAGGACAGAACTTTCTCCGTCTTCAAGACTGTTTAGGTTTTACCGGGTCCCTCTGAAATTTCAGGAAAACGAATCAAAGAAAACGTAACGTCCGAAAGTCGAAAACACAAAGGGTTGGGGAAGTAAAGGTTACAGGACCTAAGAAAGGTCGGTTTCTGACAGAGTGTTGGGTCTTCTTAAAGATGAGACTTTCAGGAGATTTACTGAAACAAAGGGTAAAGAGAACCACCAATTAAGGAAGTAGCAGACAGCAATAAGTAACGTAACGGGTATAGAGTGTGGTTTGGTTGCCTTAAGAAGAATGGAAGTGAGAGTTCAAACTTGAGGACAAGAAAATAGGACCAGAGAGACTTTTGGGGTCCGGTCCTGGTCACAACCTTACAAGGAAGAAGTATGGACACGACCCACCGGTTCGTGGTTCCTACTCTCAGTGTGTTCGGGTTACGTTTACTGATGTCGTTTAGGCACCAAGACTGGAACTGAAAGTCACAGCGAGTAGTAGGAAAACACTAAGAGAAGTCATTAATAGTTTTTTTCTAGTAGTTGTAGGTAGAGTCAGAGATTCGTGGCGTAAGAGACGTCTACGGGATGTCCTTGGTTTCAACAATCCGTAACTATAGTTACTGAACCACAACGATGACGGACTATGAGTGTCGGTCCGGAACCACAAGAGTATTTGTTGAAGTGTCTTGCAGTCGTAACCTTTTCCGGTGAGACACGAGTCCTACACAAAACGGTTTTCCCAAAAAACACAAAAAAAAAACATTGTCCTTAAAATATATATATATATATATATATAAAATGAATGTGTACACTGATATAAAACTACTTATGTTCTATCTTCTTTCTCTCTCTTTCTTCGTATTATTCGTTGACATTAAATGAATAAACTACTACGATGTTCTTCAAATTTACGACCTCGGAATTAACAACAAATCAGGGATTCAATACAGACTGAGAAAACACTGGAGTACCTAATATCGGGTGGTCTGAGAAGACAGGTATTCTAATAGGCTCTTATGATCTCACCCAACAGTAAAAGAAGAGGTCCCCTAGAAGGTTGGGTCCATAACTTGGACGTAGAGGACGTAACCGTCCGCCTAAAAAAAAAAAATTGAAATTAACCTCCGATTAATGAAATATTATAACATCATCAAAAACGGTATGTGATTGTACTTAGTCGGTACTCACATGTACACAAGGGGTAGGACTGGGAGGGAGGGGTAGGGTAGGGAGTCCCAGTAGGGTCTTCGGGACCGGTACTCGAGGGACAGAGTAGGTAGTTTAGACCCGACTGCTAGATAAAGTGTATACCATTATATGTACTAAGTTACGATAAGAGAGTTTAGTAGGGTGTGAGTGGAAAAGGGTCTCAGGTTTTCACAAGAAATGTAGACTCTGGGAAAACGACAGAGTGTATATCCCAGTAGCAATGGTAGAAAGATTTAAGGTATATATACGTAATTATATAACATAACCACAAAAAGAAGGACTGAATGAAGTCAGACATATTATCCGAGGTCAAAGTAGGTGGAGTAATCTTGGTTAAGTTTACGTAAGAAAAAGTATCGACTCATTATAAGGTGACACACATACATGGTGTCGAAAGAATAGGAAACAGACGGTTACCTGTAGATCCACCGAAGGTACAGGATCGATAACATTTGTCACGACGCTACTTGTAACCCCATGTGCACAGAGAAAGTTAGGACCAAAGGAACCACACATACGGGTGGTCACCCTAACGACCCAATATACTGTCAAGACAAAGGTCAAAAAATTCCTTAGAGGTGTGACAAGAGGTATCACCGACATGATCAAACGTAAGGGTGGTTGTCACATTCTCCCAAGGGAAAAGAGGCGTGGGAGAGGACGACTTTCAAAATTGAAAACAAAGTCCAAGGTTCCTAAGTAATTGTTTTGTTTAGTGAGTATATGTTTGTTTGTTAACGTTATAGATAGAGGTCATCTCTTAATAGATTGAATAAAAGTTATATGTTAGTAATTTTCTCTTGGTTATAGATTATCTCTTAATAGAGAGAATGAAAGTCATTTACTAGTAATTGTCCTTTCTCTTTGTCTTGTCGTCTATGTAGTGGATTATCCCCGACCGATCATAGGTCTGATGTCTATTGCGACCCTTCAGGGTACATTGTCGTTAGACCACAGGGTCAGTCCTTTGTCAGGGTCCGTCGTGCAGACGAGACAACCACTCTGAAGTATTAACGTAAAACCCCTCAAGGGCGAATGGTAGGGTCCGACGTTTGACTATGGTAGTCTTCAAACACTCTTTTGACGTCGAGACCAAAATCCAATTAGAAAAATTGTCACGAGAAACAGAACTGTCAGGATCCTACAATGATTTGTGACCCGAACCAACCGGTCTGGAGGAGGTTCTCGAGTCGTTGAGGTTCTGGGCGAGGGATAGAATAGATGTCAAGTGGACCTGAATGACCTTCGGTGTCTACGTGAACCTCGTCCGTGTACCAGTCTCGTCACAGGTCCGGTCCGTCTTCGTTCTAGTCTCCGGAGGAGACGAAAGAACAAGGACTTCGGACTTGTCCTGATAAAATTGAAGGGATTGTCCTACCTAGTTCTGTTTTGTTGTGGTGAGATAAAACAGACCTGTGTTTGTTTTATATTCGTAACAAGTTCGGTGTTATTACATCATTTAACTTACGGGGGAGAAAATCAAGTATATTCGTCATCGATGAGGAAATGGTTACTGTTGAAATCAGAACGTATTTTCAAAACTTCTATGACTTAGTGTGAGTACCCCGAAGGGACGACCGAGTCTACCATCTCAGACGGACGTCACGTCCTCTGGACCCAAGTCAAGGACCCAACCCTTCTAGGGGACCTCTTCCTTTACCGTTGTGTTAGGTCATAAGAACGGATCTTTTAGGGTACCTGTCTCCTAGGGTCGTCCAATGTCAAATCCCCCAGTGTTTGTCAGTCTGTGTTGACTCGTTGAAGTGACTACTTTGTGTGAGTGAAGGACTGTCGTAGGTTAGGTCTCTTTTCAGGAAATTATGAAAGGTTTTCTTGGATTATGTTCGGGTATAAACTATTAGTTAGGAAAGATCGTAAGAAAAAGACTTCACTAGGTACCAAGGGGTGCTCTCGCGGAAGAAGGAGGTTCCTTATTAGTTAGGTCAAACAAGTTGATGTCCGTATAGGGACCACCAATGCGTAACTGTTATCATTATTAATGGGTAACGTCTGTATCTTTGTGATTCCGACTTACTTTATATTTTCGGTAACCACAGTGTCTAGGTCGTATTACCCACTTCCTTAATACCGAGTTCTC
The DNA here is from genome assembly GCA_006410555.1 of Capra ibex. Classification (NCBI taxonomy): domain Eukaryota; kingdom Metazoa; phylum Chordata; class Mammalia; order Artiodactyla; family Bovidae; genus Capra; species Capra ibex. The sequence goes on from SJYO01016970.1 coordinate 16,974,923, forward strand.
GAATATTTGAGTTCCGAAAAGCTTCATTTGATGTTTTCATCGTTCTGTCAAGAGAAAGAGTATAGGGAGAAGGTCAGAGTCTTGTACTCGACCGGGAGGCAAGTTACAGTCGAGAAGGGAGACAAGAAACTCGTAGAGGAGACAGTAGAAAAAAAAAAAAAATTAAAATTTTAGAAATCAAGAATGTACGCAAGGGTTTGTACTTGGGGGGAGGGTGGAGGGAGGGGTGTTGTAGAGAGACCCAGTAGGGGTACGTGGTCGGGGTTCGTACGACGTGGGATGAAGTCTGTACCTGACCGCTAAGTTAAGAATGTACTGGCATATGTACAATCTTAAGGGTAAGAGGGTTTAGTAGGGGGGGGAGGGAGAGGGAGACTCAGGTTTTCAGGCAATATGTGTAGACACAGAAAAAAGGACAGAACGTATGTCCCAGCAGTAACGGTAGAAGGATTTAAGGTATATATACACAATCATATGACATAACCACAAAAAGAAAGACCGAATGAAGTGAGACATATTAGCCGAGGTCAAAGTAGGTAGAGTAGTCTTGACTAAGTTTACTTAAGAAAAATTGCCGACTCATTATGAGGTAACACATATACATGGTGTCGAAAGAATAGGTAAGTAGACGACTACCTGTAGATCCAACAAAGGTACAGGA